>CBVK0101971638.1:0-11856 GCA_900067695.1 Picea abies | reverse complement strand
AAAAAAAAAAAAAAAAAAAAAAAAAAAAAACTGATTAAAAAAAATGAATCGAAGTTCAAGAAGTGAAGATGTCACTCATTTAAAATCAACTATTTTAGGGTTTTTCCATGAAAATCGTGTGGATTGCAGAGATGATATATTTTGAAAGAGTGCTCAAATTTATGCCAGAAAAAATCCTTTGTATAGAGGACTTTTGGGGTTTGATTTGGTATATATTATATGTTGTATTTCCAATCAATGTCAAGTGAGCTATACCCCTTGCAAGTTTCCTCTCCCAAACCCTCACAAATTTGAAGAATGGCAATGTGGTGGAAAATACCATATTTTTGTTATGAAAATCTCTCCAAGTTTGGTCTCATGGAATCCAAGACATAAAATAAGAATTTCTAAATTTAAAGAGACCTATATTATGGAAACCGCATACTCTTGCATCAAGGAATAATATAACTAAGAAAGATATGTCTCATATGATTTATAGTACTATTGTGATAATTGGTATATGGATAGTTGTCATTTTTGGAATGACAAATACTTTCATCTCATTTATGATGAATCTACTCCACCTTATGTAGAGAATATCATGGAGGGAAGTCAAGAGATTGTTATAATTACTAGTTTTCAACTTTCCTATTCTCAAATAGTAGTGTGTTATGAGAATGATTTTTTAAATATGGATGGATCTAAATATTTGTATCCATGTGACTAGCTTAGGTATTTAAAACACCACTTTCAGTCATCTATTGATTTCATCTATCTTCAAAGGGTATTTCACATGAACACTTTGACATGGGACCTAAGTTTAAAGTGGAGCTTGGACTGCTTGAATATGGTGGCTAACACTTGTACATGGGGCCTTGGTTCTCTAGCCTACTTCAACATTATGATCAACATCCATTCATGGGACACCATTTTATGGTTGTACCTCCTCACAACACATGTGGAGGGAAATTCTTTTCTAATGGGGGTGGAATGTTGGGATCCTCCCTAGGGGTGTAATGGGGGGCTAAAGGGCCCATAATAGATTATTAATAGTGGATTCCATTCAATGTAAGGTGGAATAGGTCCATTTTGATTGTATTTATTAAATCAGGCCCATTATAGTAGTATTGAATAAATTTAATGCGACCTCATTAAAGAAGGTCCACTAGGTAGTTAGGTGGTTGTTATGATTAGGGTCTCTTAATTAGTTATAAATAAGGATGGATTTCTCCTTATGAGATGTGTGGAGTTTATTGTATTTGGAGCTTAGCTCGTTAGGAGGTTGGCCCCTCGAATAGGCAAGTGAGAAAGAGTGGATTCCTTCCATAAAAGGATCAATTGTAAGGTGTTATTCTACCTTAAGGGTTTTGATATTAATAAAGTGTGAATAATTTCTATCTTATTATTGGATATTTTCTATGTGATACTATTTTCATATCTAAGACACATAACACGTGGAAGAAGAAGATGACAACTATATACATTAATTGATATTAACTTTGTAATTAAATGAAATATGTATTGGGCTTGTTGTTTCTACTCATGGATACTTTGATTGTGTTTAGTCACGTGGTTCCTTTTCGAGGCACAAGGTCAATTTAACAACAAGGTTCAAATCCATTACAACTATATATTCCTTAAGATATCAACACATCACTTACAAGAATTGAACTTATTTCATTGGGATAACACTCCTGTCAACCACTTGAGCTAGAGCCAATTGACAATTTTACAACAATTTTTTATTGAAATTTGATGAGATGGGGAAGATAACACTCCTCTCAACCAGTTGAGATAGACCCAATTCATAGTTTTATCACAATTTTTTATTGAAAAATTGGTGTATTAAATATACTTGGGTGAGTGCAAGATAATGATGGTCTCTCATGACGCGTTAGTGGCAATGCAAACCTGGAAAAACAACAATAAGTTAATTTGGAGGGATTATTCAAGGTACTTTTACAATGAATTTGAATATGGTGTGATAAGATGAAACATAGGAAATTTAATAATGTTTCCAAATATACAACTTTAATTCATATAAATTGTCAATTATGTAAAATTTCATTTTTTCTAACAGTGGTATCTTATTTTTCCAACAAAATATAATGTATATGTTTTTGTTTGTGCATGTGTTAAGTACCTTAATGATGGAATTTCGTTCCAAAATTTTGTATACTTTTAGAGAACCTGTTTTTCTAGTGTCATGAGTTTTTTGGAAATTTTTAATATTTTTTTTTAAACTTTCATAGTTAACATATGCCTGAAATTACAACATCTTTTGTTCGTCCAGGCTAAGAGGGTCTTAACATGATTGAAACAATAACTTTTTTTAGATCGTAGGTATCAGTCTCCTATAGTTTCGTATATAACTCATTCAAGAAATGGTTAAGACAACAAAACATTATAGCATAAATAAGAGAGGTATGTATTGTAGGATTTTGATATATGTGAAGAAAAAAATAGATTAAAAATAGTAAAAAATATTAATTTAAAAAAAAAAATTATATATTTTAAATTTTCATAGTCGACTCTATCTTAGCCTATAATTTTGTCAACAACTAAATTTTTTAGTGTATAGATAAATAATTTCAAAGATGTGTTGAGGGGTTGAAATTCCATTGAACTCAACAATAGGAATCACGCCTAGAGATGACTCATGAGGTCCAATTAGAATAATCCCTATTTGGGGTAACGTGATTCTCCAGACAAATGGTCCGACGAGTTTCGATCGGATTTTACTATGTTATCAGATAGATTGTTTTTCTATTTCTTTATAGGTTCATTTATTAAAAGTTTGATAAATGAATTCTTAATAAGGTTGGGCTTAGGCTAAACTCTTACCAACAACATGTAGATGACACCATTTTGTAATCAATATCAAAACATTAGTATTTCATTATTGATCAATCAACAAATATCATCTAAGAAAAGGAAGGGATTCATACAAACGAAACATAACCATAAATAATTCAAGTTATTGTATAACACACTTAGGTAACACCATCACATTCATGCCAATATACATATAATGACTGCAATTTTTCCAGATAACTCAAAACACAATTACTATCTTACGAAAACCTTTTGTAGTAGTCAATTAGTAAAAGCAAAAAAATCCACAAATTGAGTTGATCCACAAGATTTGGCAAGAATCATCTTCAGCTCTACACAAGCTTCAAAATTAAACTTCAAAATAGTTATTTCTCTAATCTCCACTATTACAAAACCGTTGACCCCTCAAAACGAGGTCGACCTCATTATTTATATCAAAACTTCATGCAAAAAATTATCACTAACACTTTTTAAACAAGAGATAACAAAAAATAAAGTGGCTCATGTACACATGGAAACTATTAGTGAGCTTTCGTTAACTCACAGGGTTCTCTCTCTCAGATTCTGAACATTTCGAAAAAAATATCTTCACAAGTGTGTAAATATGGGAATCGATGATCGTCCATTAGCATGCTCAATCTTTCCTTCATCTCCATTGCTCGATCTTTGAAACTATTGACGTCAGAGCCTATATGCCATAGGAACCATGTTGTCCCTATCAACCCATCGATGATTCTTTTAACCTATCCTTTGTCGAGCTTCTGAATCTCCTGAACCTTAGCTTCAAACTCATCATCTTACTCATGGAATTGTCGCTCTATGGTGCACAAGTCAACAAATTCATCTGGGGAGCTGCATTCTAGGAGTTGAAGATCTATAATTTTTTTTATTAATATGGTCCCAATTTCTTAAACACTCCTCCCATATTTTTTGCATTTTTAGTTGTGTTTCTTTTACCAGTTGTAGCCAATACTCTACGGCTACTTTGAATCTGGATAAACTCTCCTCTACAAGCATCATGATGTCATGTTCTTATTTGAATCTACCTTTCTAGATCTCTCTTATATATTCAATTTCTTTCGATACCTGACGAGATTTCTCGGACCATCTCGCTATCTCCTGATATGCGTCGATTCCCAACAAGGTTTATTCTTGGAACCCAACAATCTTGGTCATAGAGACCTTCCTATCCGACTTTAACTAACTATAAATTCCTGTGAATTCCATCTTCATGAACCTTACTGCTTGGGTGGCATCTTGATAGTAATCCACCTTATTCCTAATGTGTGCCAATTATGCTCTCATATATTTGGTTTCTCGTTCATATTCCTTTGTTTTGTCTATGGTGGCACTGGATACAACTATTCTTGCTCCTAGAAAATCACTTACCCTAGACTATCTTTCATCCAATAAGGTTTCCTATGTGGTGATCATCACAACGTTGTCCAAGGTGATTCTTCTATTTTTCCCTATCCTCGTGACAACCACTTGTCTCTTTCAGATATAATAAATCACTTGGACATTGGCCACTTCGTCTATAGGCTCTCAGATTGGTTGGTCCCCCCATGTGAGGAAATTTCCTAAGTTGCTTAGTCTATGAAATTTTTCAAGCATCGTTTCCTTTCCTTTGTCAGCTTTAGGCTTCTCATGAATGGTCCATGTACCTGGTTCTTGAGTCATTTGAGAATTCTCAGAAACCTATGTTGACCCTGCCTTGTCCTAATATGTGGATCTATGATTTTCTTTGTACTTCGGGCATTTCCCATTATCCATTTCATTGTGTCTTTAGCTAATGATGCTAATCCTGAGGGTGCAGAATGTGTTAGAGGTCCCATTGAGGTTTCCTTGGGTTCCATGTTACCTTCTTCTTCTTCATCCTCTTATCCCTTACTGGATTTACCTACGAACGATTCTTCAATACCCAGACTTTCTTTCTCTTTCAATGGTTGAGGGGTTTGTTCTGGAGTAGTATGATAACCTTCAGTTGCACTCGGGTCTACTCCTATATCCAAATACTCGAGCTCCCGAGATACTTGTGTTTTTAGTACCTTTGTTATTTCTTTGTTTCTAACAAGAATTTCATTATATATTTCTTCCACATTATTGTCATATATTGTGATTAAATCAATGATGACAGAAGATACTTTCCCCAGGGTGGAAGGTATCACTGATAATAAATGGATTTTCCCCATTCCTGGTTACCCTGTGTTTATTTACCTCAAGGTCTATTGTTCATTGTCTCCTTCTGTTGCGGTAGTTCCAGGGGCTTTTAGCTCCCCAATTCCTCCAAATGTGACCTTAGTTATTTCCACAGTTGTTCCTTCTTGTACTTTAATGGCGTCCCCATGCATCTGCATTATCCTTTCAGCTTCATCCAAGAGTATTTGTGCCTCAAACCTATCTATTACCTTCTCTGCACCTTATTGTCGAACTGGTGCCATTTCTTTCGGCCTGAATGTCTGTTCTATAAAGCCCAATTGTTCATCCCCAGGAAAGGCCATGAACTTGATTAGGTTGGGTTTTTCTTTCCTCTGTAAAACTTTGTCCTAGCTCAAATAATTCTCTATGAATATTTCTTCTTCAAAATCATCACGTGGGTAATTCAAATGAGACACAACTTGATTAGCATGTTATACCACCCATTTTTTAGGGTCGTGTCTTCTATACCTCTCAATGACGAACCTGCATTCTATTTGACTTTGATATTCTTGTCTGGCTTATGTTGTATCCTTCATGAAATTTTAACCTACATAGAACCCATAGGGAATGAATATCCTTTTCTTGTCTTTTACTAGAGATTCATTGAAGCCTTGTAGTATATTCTGGTAGAAAATTTCCCCTAACACCAATTTATCAGGCACATGAGTCGAAAATAGGTGTGGTGCTCCAAGGGATTTGAAAATCATGATGTAAGTGTTCCTTTCTTCTAAGTACCAATGCCCAATTTTGGATAATACCTTCCTCACTACTTCTGATAACCTTGGGAAATCCTGCTTGAAAATTAGGGAATACACTCGAGCTATGAAACCATCGCACACTAAATCCATTGATCTTTTTTACATGCTCTCCCATAATATGCCAAAGTAGAAATGTACGGGCACTTAGAAGACATGTCAGCTTATGTTTAGGCCAGGGAAAACATGTCTAGCGTATATTGCATGCAGGAGATAAGATGCCATGTAGAATGTGGGGGTTTCCCAAAGATTTTTGGTTCTCCGCCTCTTCTATCCAGGTTCTCAATTGTTTTGAGATAATATCCCCCCAATTAAAAGTGATTTCAAATGTAGCAACCATGTGATCCAAATTAATCCATGCTTCAGAGAACCTGGAGAAATCCTTCTCTCCATATAAATGACATATCAAGGCCATAAGGAAAATGTAAGATTTTTGGAGGTTCACTGTGTTGTACCACCCCAAGGTCTGATTCACAGGATTCTTATCCTTCCTCTACTAAGACGCTAGCAATTGGATGGTTTTATTTCTCTCATAGAAAGCTACCATAAAATATTTTTTCAACCTAACTTCAATTTTTTTTATCTTGTTGTATGTTCTCACTTCTTTCGGAAAGAATACATCTATTCCCTCCCCATCCTTATTATTCAGAAATAATTTCTTTGCATCGACATGATGGATGTCCCACTCCAAAATCTAAACAAATTAAAAGAAAGGTGTCCTCGATGCTACCAGGTGCAATGAATATTGCTTGATGTTCTGGAAAACCTGGTCATCTAACTCCTTTACATCTGGGTCATTGTGAGGTGTGAATTCTGGGAAGTCCTCATAATGAATTTTTTTATACAGTTTCAACCAGGAAGGAAGAATTACCTTGGAAGTAGTGTCATTGTTTGTGTCTTTAAATAATGGGGGAGGACTTGCAGGCTTCTTTTGCAACATTTCGATCATTGACTCTTCCTTGGGGGAAAACTCTATATTTTTTTTCCGTCGAATTGGACGCCTCTCCAACTTGCTCATTTCCTCCTTTTGGGGTTTTAGGTGTGTTGAGGAAAAGGTATCAAGAACCTCACTCCAACATTTTCGAAACTTACTAGGCTAAGGTAAGATAATTGGAATTGTCACTCAGGTTTTATAGCCTAAGTCAAAATTATCATTTGATCCACAAGCAATAAGTACAAGGGATCAATTTTGCCTTTTTTTTAATGATAATTAACTCTGCAAAATAAATAATATAAAATTTATATATACTATGTTTTATAAAAAGAAACAAATGAAATACCAAATCTTAAAAAGTATCGGAAAAATACACAAGTGAGAAAAAACTAGAAAAAATATTTATTGATTGATTTCATTATGAGATACAATAATAATCCTCTTTTCAAAGCCTTATGAGGGTATGGGCCAAATTCAAATTTATAGGTCTCCGATGGACACCATATAAAAATACTCTGACAATAAGAGAATATTGAGACTAAAGATTTGGATCATAATACACATACTTCCAAGAATAAATGATCAACCTTTCAATAACAATATGTTGAAGTATATGACTCAATAATTGAATCATGTTACCTTCAATATGACCCTACTGTCAACAAGAGGGTTAAGATTCCTAGAAAACTTAGAATGAATGAAAATGATAATCTCACAAGTATATAAGAGAAGACCTTATATCCGAAAATTATTTCCTTGCTCTCATTCCTTTGTACCTCCTTGTGATGATATTTTATTTCTTTCAAAATAAGTTGTGATAGTTTCAAATACCTTTTTAGTTAAGTCTTAATTGAATTAACACCAATTAGGGACAAACAATAATAGTAAAATAATAAATAATAAATAAGGGTATATTGAATAATAAATAATAGGTGGGAAACCCTAATTCCTTTAAAATGGTTTAATGTTTTGATTCCCTCCTTGTCGCTCCACAATTTATCCAAATAATAAAATATGCCACCAATTAAAAACGCATACATTATCCATTTAAAGTTCCCTTGTGTCTCCCAAAATTATTCGCATGTTTGCCAATAATTAAAATGTTGTTTCCATCTAATAAATAGATATACGAGGGTTATCCAAAAATGTAATATCCCGTTGTCCCAAAAATAGAATTCAAACATAAATAAAACTCTTCATCCAAAAGGCATGAAATTCAAAAACCATATTTTTAATGTGAGGGAGTGTGCCTCTTTTCACTACTTGTTGCTTTGTCTTCTTTATTTGTTGATTTAGCTCTTTCAACAAGAGGTTGATTTGACCCTTGGGGTTGAATTTTACTAACAAATGGAGACTGTGAATCATTTTGTTTGGCATGTGAAGTGACTGATTCTAAAGACTCTTTAGAGGAGTTAGAGTGAGAAGCCGTTATTTTTCCTTTATCTGTCGAAATTTCAAGGATGGAAGTCTTCAATATTTTACTGGCATGCAAAGACTGAACATGGGAAATAACATATTCAACTTGTTGGGCAAGCTTGTTCAATGTGGGGGGTGGAAGAAGTGGTAATGAAACAGTGGGCTATCCATTGTGATGAGTTGTGTGTTGGTGAACAGTTTCTTGCCACCCATCATTGATGGGGACTTATGGTTGGAGAGAGACATGAGAAGGGACATGAACATTTGAAAACCTCTGATGAGATTGGAAAGGGGGTCTCTCAGGTCTAGGACGAGGTGGGAACACTCCTTGACCGACTAGGTTGAAGAACCCATCTTGAAACAATTGATTTAATTCTTGTGGGCCAGCATCAAAATGAATAAAAAATCTGGGTCTCCTATGGCAACCTTTCCAGAAATTATTTTTTCCCCTATTTTCTTCTCTGTCATGGCTAACTATGTTGAAAAAGATCATATATAAAGCAAATTTAAACCAGAATAAAAATTAAAATGACTAATAAATCATCATATAATTTTCCTAAAAAAAAATGTAATATTGGTTCTTTTCATTCACATACTAGAGTACATGCAATCCACTTATCACTCTGCATATAACAACCATAATAACATTATGCTAGAAAAGGGATATACAATGATATAAGGGATATGAAGGGAATTGTAATGAATGCAAAATGAATTTATGATAGGGAAAAGTATGAATATTGTTCAAACAAAAAACTAATGTAGTCAATCCCAAAGTATATCTTCTATACTCATATAATCATCCTTCTTTGACTGTAAATTATATCAATTATGTTTATGATCCTCATTTAAAATTTTTCCTTTAAAATCCCTTGAACCATTAAATCTATTATAATAATAAACTACGGGAATAAATGAAATGATTCGGGAATGATGAGGGGATTGTAATTAGCGTAAAATGAAAACAAGTAACAAGAAATGAAAGTGATCAATGTTCTTTTATTATTCATTCATCATTCATTCAATATCAATCATCATAATCTATCCCAGGTAAAAATATTTTCTTCCATAATGTGTGGACAACAAATATTCGAGAAAAAATAGAAAATTCTTAAAAACATCTTCACATCACAATGTCCAAGCTTCCAATCAATACTCATTCGAACTCTTCCCTACCAAATTCATCATCAAATATCAAGAAACAGAGAACATTTATATTTTGTCAACAATTTATATCATTGTTATGTATCAGTGTGCAAGAGGTCAAACCTAGGAATTATTAAGGAATGACTGTAAAATATACCAACCAAACAATCTCATTAACATGTTGTTATGTTGTTGGTATTTGTACAGTGAATTTGCAAAGGTCAATGTTGAAAACATGTTGTGGCATAATAACTAAGTCAAAGGAGTTTGTACATTTTTGTAATAGCATCAAAACTTTTCCATCAACTCCAGAATGGACTGCAAACTGATATGTTAACCATAAAATGTTGTTGAGAACACATGAGAATGAACTTGTAAAGATTAATAATGAAAATTCGATGATGGTATGGCATCTAAGTCGAAGGGACTTATATGGGTTTTGTAATAATATTAAAATTCCTCCATTAAAAAGTCAAAGCAAGGAGAGAACAAAACCCTCATTCTGAACCAAGAACAAGTCTAATAAATATTTTGAACCCATGTACAACTGGGAGAAATTTTAAATTAGGGCAGTCAAATTATTCAAGGGTTTATAAAAACTTTTCAAGTCAATATGGGAGGTCGATATGGTAATCCCTTTTAAACATGAACATGACTGCAACAGAGGGAAATGTAAGCCGCAATCAACATAAACCAAGACCAATTATAACCCATGGACATTTATTTATCAATGTTGGTATTCAAATAAAATGAATTTCCACAACACTTATCACAACCCATTATTTTCCAAGAGAAAAATGATACAACAACTACAAAACATGAGCATGTCTACAACATCATTTTCATATGTCCATATTTTGTTACCAAAGAAAACTCAGAATGGGTGTAAAAAAAAATCCATATTGCATGATAATAACCAGAATCGCAATGACGTCAAATGGATAGTATCAAACAATGGAAAATATCTCAGTTTGAAATCCATTTTTTATCCCAAACAAAAATGCACAAAACCCAGGTCAAGATCCTTCCTCACATTTAAAAACCCTTGTAATTTTATTCCATATGATCTCAACAGACCCATAAAAACATCATTCAGATGCCTACATTGAACAGAGAAGCATATACACACAACATGCAAACAAAAGAGCCAATATATCCATTTTATTCGAGAAGAGCTAAAGATTTTATTAAAAAACCATACCTGTTAAAAAAGCTTCATACATGTTAAGATTTCCTTAAAAAACCATGAAAGGAGCATCCCCAAATCTCAACAAACCACCACAAAATCTGAAACCGCAGCTAACAACAACAACGAGCTCTTAAAAAAATGACAATACAAAAGGCGGTATACCAACAAAAGGAAATAAGCTGACTCATTTACTCTACGTCGCTTCATCCATCAACCATCGTTAAATGCAACGAATAAAAGATTACACAGTGGAGCACACTCATCGCCAACTCAACTCCAATCTCATATCATATATCAACCAAGCCTTTGATACATATCCCATACACACTATCAAATATGAGCATCATTATTTTTTAAAGAAGTCTAATTAAATAAAACACCAAGTCACCCGAAGTATGATCTATGAGAAATACATTGTGATTTTGAGTCCATTCATACTTCTGTGTGGTGACTTTAGCATAACTTTGGAAACCTTTGTTGATTAATTGGGTTGGTTGTCATTGATTTCAACCCTTGAAGTAATTCAGCTAGAAAATTATGGTATCCCCAACAATATGGTTAACATACTTAAGTTTGTTTGATGTATAATGGTACGAAGGTTAGTATATTTGCAGGTAAGACTATTCTAGATGGATAGTACATGTCATTCCATTTCCGGTGATATGTGGAATGTCACATAACTCCTCACGGTTAGAGGGTTATGGCGTTGTGAAGTTGGAGAACCCTTATGAGTTATCTAGAAGGTAAAACAAGTTAAATTATTATAGAAGCTCCTAGAAGAAGTTGACTAGTCAAGTGGGTGAAACTAGGAGTTAATCATGGGTTAAGTTTTTGCAATAATAAAATAATTAAAAATAATATAGTAGCAACTAGAAGTGGAGAGTTTACTATTTTTGGTTAAATTGGTTATAAGTGGACAAGTGGCTAGAAGTGGGTTATCCTTAAAACAAGGAATTTGGGTTAAGTTGGTTAATAGGTAACCCCTTGAGGAAGCTACTTGGAAGTATAAACAAGAGAGAACGACTCTCATATTAGTACCTATTGATCACATTGAATATCTATTACTGTGTAAGGTTTATTACTAGTACTCATTGATACATATGAAGTTACGCAAGTCTGAGGTAGCATGAAGGGTTGATGGTGAAAGTTTTGAAATTGTATAAAATTCTGAAAAAACCCTAGTTTTTGAGGTGTATGCTAGCTATAGTGGAGAAGGGCATGTATGTACGCAGTTTGACAGTATAACAGGGCTCTCACATGTGGGAAAATCCATGAAAACTTGAGGAGATGAATATGCCAGGTCTCTAGAATTTGAAAGCAAGCTCTCAGGAATGTGTACAGTGATTAGGTACAACATATCTATCTACAGGTTCAAAAGGTATGTCTTATTTCTATGAGTAGTT
>CBVK0101971635.1:0-12329 GCA_900067695.1 Picea abies | reverse complement strand
AATTTCTCTCATTTCCCTTTCCACAGTTGGATCGGGCATTGGTCTATCTTGACGTCTCCTAGGAGGCATGGTTTAAAACTACTCCATGCAGAATTTAAATTATAACTTTCCTTCTGTCTCCTCTCAACTACACAAACAAATATTGTAGGCTCTGATACCACCTGATGCAGACCCCCTACCTCAATAGGGCCTTCTAACCTCCCGGTCTAAGGATCTCTTATATCACTGAGTCGAAATGGCTCTTCTGATCCACTGTTAGGACCTAAAATCGACCAAACCACAGGTCCTTAAGAAAAAATATTCCTTTGCAAACTAGCACTAGTCACACACTCTTCTCCCACACAACCATGGTGCTACGACTACGTGCCAACTCAATGTCACTTCTCACTTCTCAATTCGACAATATTGGCATGATATAACTCTACCACTCCAACCTATAAAACCCCAAAACCCGGTTAGGGGCTTGGCGAGCGCTGACCCTTTATTCTATGCACGCAATGTGACCTTCCTCTAGGAACTAGATCCCATCTCCCAACTATTTCAAGATTTCACAATTCAGAGAATCAACGAACAACTTCTCCTTCCCTTTCGAATCCCTGACTCCCGAAGATCTGATGACCCAGATCTACGGTCTAGATCCCTCGCAAATCAACGACCCAGATCAAGTCAGTGATTCACCTTGCACGACTTTGGGGAAGTCTTCACCTATGTTTCCCCAATGGCCAAATCACCAAAATTTTCCTAACCCATATCAAGGACTCTCGACACGCTAAGATATGATGGTCCAGATCTCTCCCTGTGAATTGGTGATTTGCACTTCAGGGTTCTGGAGAAGTATTCGCTCATTTTCCTTGGTGACAAAATATTTGAACCATACCCACACTAGATCAATGGTTCACAGGTTCCGCTATCCAACGACCTAGATTCAATCGGGATTTCACATACCGGGGATTTGAAAACCAAGGTTGAACCTTGTTCTCCCAACTCGCGAAGCCCAATCTCCCGAAATGAACCAATGGTCCAGATCTAATTTAGATCGACGACCCCTATCTCTCCTAATATTTTAAATGCTGGATGAATCTCCACCTTATCCTCCTTGTAGCTCTGTTTGATCGTAAATGCTGGATGAATCTCCACCTTATCCTCCTTGTAGCTCTGTTTGATCCGACAATTCACGACAATTTGGTACTTCACCCTCAAAGTTTTCCAGCGTTTGTTCAGATCTCAATGAATCTTTCTCAAGCAGCTTAGCACCAAATCTTTGAGCTTGATTTCCCAGGGCAACTGTAACTTTCATCCTCCCTTTGAAGTTTTCGAACAAGGCTATACTTCCTGATCTTGTTCCTCCTAAAAACTTCTGGATTCTAAAGAATCATGCACGCACACCTTGCACGTCCTCACAATAACCTCCGGTTATCCAATGATTCCTGCTCTGTGCACTCCTTGCAACAGACATTCTCCAACCACTCTGTTGAGTTGAATAAATATAGCACTCTTCTCAGCCTCCACACCCCTTGCACGACTTTGTGCCACACTCGCACTTCTTCTGGTATAAGTTAACGCTATCCCTCCCGAGCTTTCTGAGATAAAATTGAGAATCTTGTCAATGCACTCCTTGCAGACTCTCACTACACTCCTTATAGGATTTTTCAAGAAGAGAAACAATTGAAACTTACACTTCTCCTCTCACAAACTTCATACATTCACCATGAAATCACAAGCATACACTTCTCCTCTCACAAACTTCATACATTCACCATGAAATCACAAGCATACACATAGCATTGAAACAAATGCATAATAGAGAATATAAGAAAACTGTAGCATACCATTCAAAAGATAAATACAACAACCATGACACACCATGAAATTTGGATCAAAGCATTCTTATATTAATCCATTTCTTTTGTACATGGCTCAATAGCAACAACTATTCTTCATACAACTTTTAATTCTCTACTCCTGTTTGCTCTCTTAATCTTCTACAACATATTACAATACTATCTAAAATTAAAAATGAGAGGGTCTTCTTGAGTTTTTCCCTCTCTCTTCTATAAGCTATCTTAACATAATTAAAAGCGATGTACTAAATATTCATTACAATAAATGCCTCCTTATCCAGCAGATGAGAGCAATTCTCATGATCTGTATTACAATCTCCCAAAACATAAATGCAGGTGTATCTTTTCAGATATTGCATAAATGTGTCCCTATTTGAATTTCAAACATAGAGGGTCTTCTTGAGTTTTTCCCTCTCTCTTCTCTAAGCTATCTTATCATAATTAAAATCTATCTACTAAACATTCATTACAATAAATGTCTCCTTATCCGACATATGAGAGAAATCCTCATGATCTGTATTACAATCTCCCAAAACATAAATGCAGGTGTATCTTTTCAGATATTGCATAAATGTGTCCCTATTTGAATTTCAAACATTTTTAAAATGTGCGTTGGACTATATGGTTGTCCTCCACTCACACATGCATATGATGCTCCTACATCAACAACTTTCTCTTTTGGGACCATCGAATAAATTTGGCGGCGACACTTGTTCTCTATACCAATCCCTTTCTACCATGTGACCTCAGGTTGTGTCCCAAGGATAAACCACAAAAGTGCTTCGGGCTTCGGGCTTCGTCTCTTTCCACAAAATCCTATTCCTATGTTCATGAAGTCTGAATCAGTGAACTCAAATGACACGAGGATCAATGTTCCCCTTCCCTCCTTCCGAATGATGGTTGTGATCTATTCGAAGTCCAGCCTTCGAGATTCTCTAGCTTGTCCTCCTCTGACTTCTCCCAGAGTACTTCCTTCCAAACTTTGCGTTCTAACACCAGATGCCTCCTGACGATCGATGGCCAAGATCTACTCCACTCTTCGGAGCTTCGACGATCTTTCTCTCTCCTTGTCGGTAAACTTTCGAAGTACTACTCCTTCAAATTGTGTGGATCTCTTCCATGCATCCTTTACATATGAAATGGTCTGGATTCAAACCTCTCTCCACGACTTCACAAAGTTTGTTGTTTTCCCTTGGAAAACCTTCCAAAGCTCCAACTCTTGGATATCTTGATCTCTTGCCACCTGTCTCCTATAGATGATGGATGAATTCATGGTCTTTGGGACTTCGTCAAGCCCTCGACCCTCTTGCACACTTAGCACAATTTTTTCACGAGACTTAGACTATTATTGTCCTTTCCTCAACCTTCCTTGCAGAGTCCTGCACTAGCTCTTTTGTGACTTTTCTTAGCTTGAAACCTTCAAGGTTGTCAATCCTTATGTTCCCTTCTGTGGATGTCCTAGCGCTCTCTCTGGAAACTCCACACTCTTCCTCCCAGGCTTGTAAGATGAACTTACAGTATCCTTGGTGCACTTCTTGCACTCATTTAAGCCTTCTGATGACTTCTCCTTGAGCCCTTCTAGAAGTCTTAAGGCATATCCTTTCCTTGGTCGATGCACTCTTGCAAATCCTTCCTTCTTCATATTATTCAGAAATCCTGGAATTTTCTCAATATCTCCAACACTTCAGATTGTGTTGCTCCAGTGTGCACTCACACTTTCTCTATGCCCTCCTAGCAGCTTCTTACAAAGTGTCCAGTAACCTTGCGTTGTGCTTCCTCCCACACAGTCTTTTGTTCCAAGGTATTCAAAAACCTTCAAATTCCCCTCCGAGTCTGTGAATTATCCTGGTGTGCCCTCCTGGAAGCTTATCTTCTGACTCGAATGAGTTCATACACACACTCCTTACGTTGGCTCACAGAGTCTCAACTCTCTTATGTGCACTCCTTGCACTTAGCCTTTATAAACAAAACTAATTCAATACACTCACATATAGAAGATTATAATTATATCCCTGCATACGATTTCTAACATACATCTACAACAAAAATGCAAATGAACTACATTCACAACTAAACATCCATTACACAAAAATTGACAAATAAGAAAATTTGTTCTCTCTCTATTAATGGTGGAATGTTCATTACAATATGTGAGTCCAAACTACAACTGAGTCTCAACTCTTAACAACTTCTTGGCTTACACTGATTTTCATCAAACTCCAGTAGCCTCCTTCAAGCATACAATACAAGGATTTATACAAGAGGGGCTCAATGATATTCCCTCCAAGCTAAGCTAGTGGTGTCTAATCACCATTCAAAACATCTGACTAATGAGGTAGATTACAATGATGGAAATCTGATCTGAATCATATGCAGATCCATCCTACTATCAACCACTTAATGGCGTCCTTATCAACAACTTGTGTGAAGGAACAACTTGTCTCTGCCAACCTGTCAACATTTATTGCCTTGATCTTGATTTAGATTTAGAAGGAAAAATGAGAGGAAAATGCCTCTCTCTTCCTTGAATGTGCACCAATCATGATAATAAGTTGGTGCATGCTGAGGTGGAGAGATGCTTCTGCATCATACTCCATGACTAATAAAATTCATGAGCTCCTGTGCATGAGCTTCCTATCTCTATTGAAACCCTCCCAGATCTTAAAATTTCTCCTAGAGTTTTCCCTCTTCTCCTCTACTGCGTTGTTGTTGTTGCATATTCCTGTTGTTCGTGTAGGTTCTTCAATGTCCATATTCTCTGTGTTGACCAGTTCTTTCGTTGACTTCACCATCATCTCCCTTATCTACTGTATCACCTCTTCCAGTTGCTCCATCAGTTGGTTTTCCTTGTGTAGTCTGCTCGGCTGAAACTCTTCACGTCGGTTGATGAGCAGACCAACTTGGCCTCCTATTCTACCTTCCTATTCTATGACACTGACTGGCCACTGTACTGCAGACTCCTATACTGCAATATCACCACTGAACTGTTGTTCAACTACCTCCTATGACAAACTAAGTCCTATCATTTCTCCTTGCGATGGCTCGATTCTAGCCTCCTCCAACTAAAAATATTGTTGGTATGTCTCTTCTGGTATGGCTATCTCATGGAAGCCACCTTCTAGTTTTGTACTGCTCAACCAATCCTCCAGCATCTTCAACTCCATCTCCCACTGAGTGACTCACTCAATTGGATGCTCCTCTTCCGTCGAGACAAACTTCAATATCTTCTCCTTCTCCTCCATGACAGTCTCATATCACTATCCTTTTGTTGCATCTACAAAACCTATGCTAGCCTCTCCTTGGCTTCTTAGAAGGAATATCTGGATTCCCCCAATGACCAAAATGCTCCTCTGATCCTTCTCCTCTTTGACAGAAGTTTCCAACTTGTCATCATCTTCATTCACACGGCTCACAGTTCCACATGAATCTTCATATGGATGAGGCCTTTCTTGTTCCTCTCCATCTGTCAACACCCCCTGCTGACATTAACTCTCATTTGATCCCATATATCCTCCCTTTCCCACCCAACAAATAGGGATGTCTCCTCTACCCTTCTGGTAGTTTATGAGATCAATTGATCCCTTATCATTGCCCACCTAGAAACCTATGAGACTTCTTCCGGATCTCTTTCCCTTGCTACTGAGGTTTTCGACATACCTCAACCATCCTTTTAACACTTGTTATTCCCTCCTAGCTAACAACTTCCAAAAAATCAACTTAGTTTTCCTCTTCAAAGTCCACTCATACCTCCAACATACCTTTGCCTCCTGCTACATCTTAAATTCTAGCTTCTCCATCTCCGCTCAAATTTCACTAAGCTCCTTGTCCATATCTGCCTTGCTTCTCTATGAGAAATATTCTCTCCTACCATGCCTATGACCTTCATCGACCATCTAGCTTTACCTTCAGCCCACTTGGTTCTTTACCATATGTTGTGCACCTTGCAATAGTATCCATAGAGAGTCTCACTCTGTTCTTCTTCCGCTACTCTCTACAGGTGAAATAAGGCTCTAATACCACTTATGAATACCACTTATGGCGCAGATCCCCCCCCCCTCCCTCTCCTTGAGGTCTGCTCCAACTCCCAGTCTAGGCTCGTTTGAACACCTAAGTCAAATTGACTCTTCGGCTCCCTGTTGGAACCCGATAACTTTATCATAGGTCCTTCTTTATCCAAAGTGCAGGTCCTTTTAAATCTATGGCTCTCTCTTCTAGGCCCTTCGAAGGAATTTGGTGGTGACACTCATTCTTGGTACCAGGACCTTTCTACCACGTGACCTCGGGTTGTGTCCCAGAGATAAACCACAGAAGTTCTTCAGGATTCAGGCTTCGACTCTTTCCACAATATCCAATTCCTATGTTCCCAAACTCTGAATCAGTGAACTCAAATGACGCTAGGATCAATGATCCCTGTCCCTCCCTCCGATTGACATCTACGATCTATTCAAACTCCAACCTTTGGGAGTCTCTCGCTTGTCCTCCTATGACTTCTCTTAGAGTACTTCCTTCTGAACTCCGCAATCTAACACCATGTGCCTCCTGATGATCGACGACCAAGATCTACTTTTCTCTCTAGATCTTCGATGATCTTTCTCTCCCCTTGTTAGTAAACTTCTGGAGTACTACTCCTAGTAATGGTGTGAATATATTCCATGTGTCCTTTCCATATCCAATGGTCTGGATTCAAATCGCTCTTTGCCACTTCACGAAGTTTTTTGTTTTCCCTTGGAAAACCTTCCAGATCTTCAACTCCAAGATATCCTGATCTCTTGACACCTATCTCCTCCCGA
Source organism: Picea abies (assembly GCA_900067695.1). Lineage (NCBI taxonomy): Eukaryota > Viridiplantae > Streptophyta > Pinopsida > Pinales > Pinaceae > Picea > Picea abies. Next base: position 5,698 of record CBVK0101971635.1, on the reverse strand, counting down.
TGATGGACTACTTCACGGTCTTCAGGAATTCGACAAGTCCTCGACCCTCTTGCACACTTAGCACAATTTATGCCTGAGACTTAGATTGTTCTCAATCTTTCCTCTGCACTCCTTGTAGAGTCCTGCGCTAGCTATTCTACAACTTTGCTCGTCTTCAAACCTTCAAGGTTCTCAGTCCTCCTATGCCCTTCTGCGGACCTCCTAGCACTCTCTCTGGAAACTCCACACTCTTCCTCCTGATCTTGTAAGAGGAACTTACAGTATCTTTGGCGCACTCCTTATGCTTGTTTAATCCTTCTAACAGCTTCTCCTTGATCCCTTATAGAATTCTTAAGGCATCTCCTTTCCTTGTTCAATGCACTCTTGTAAAGCCTTCCTTCCTCAGAGTATTCAACAACCCTGATATTTTATCAATATCTCCAACACTTAAGAACGTGTTTCTCCTTTGTGCACTCGCAGTTTCTCTATGCCCTCCTAGAAGCTTCTTACAGAGTGTCCAGTAACCTTACGTTGTGCTTCCTCCCACACAGTCTTTCATTCCAAGGTATTAAACAACCTTGAAATTCCCCTTCAAGTCTGTGAATTATCCTGGTGTGCCCTCCTAGCAGCTTCTTTTCTAAATCGAATGAGTTCAGACACACACTCCTTTCATCGTCTCACAAAGTCTCAACTCTCTGTCACGCACTCCTTGCACTTTGCCTCGAGAACCATAACTAATTCAACACACTCACAGATAGAATACTATAATTCTATCCCTGTAGATGATTTCTAACACACATATACAACATAATTGCATACAAATGGCATTCACAACTAAACATCCATTACAAAGAAATTGACAAACAGAAAAATATGTTCTCTTTTTATTAATGGTGGAATGTTCATTACAATATGTGAGTCTGAACTACAACTAAGTCTCGGCTCTTAACAAATTCTTGTCTTACAACGATTATCATCAAACTCCAGCATCCTCTTTCGGGCATACAATACAAGGATATATACAAGAGGGGCTCAATGAGCTTCCCTCCAAGCTAAGCTAGTGGTGTCTAATCACCATTCAAAATGCCTGACTAATGAGGTAGATTACAATGATGGAAATTTGATATGAATTAGATGTAGATCACTCCTATCGTTAGCCACTTAATGTCGACATTATCTATAGCTTGTGCGAAGGCACAACTTGGCTCTACTAACCTGTCAACATTTATTGCCTTGATCATGATTTATATTTTGAAGGAAAAATGAGAGGGTGACGCCTTTACCTTCCTTGAATGCGCACCAATTGTTCTAATCAGCTAGCATATGCTGAGGTGGAGAGATGCTTCTGCATCACCTTAGCACAACATAACACAGGTGTTATTTTTAGTACTTTTCTAATTCTTACCAACCAAAACATTTTTTATTATTACGCATGCATCAAATCCTAAGACAACAAATATTTCCTAAGTACATAGGTTAAAGAGAGATAATAATGAGTAATAATGATGAAAGGGGAAAAGGAAAATGGGTCCATGTGATTACCCCTAAAGTATTAGACATCCATAGGTATTATCATTCATTAATTTATTCTTCTAGCTTCATTTGGATGGGATTTTTTATTTACAAATTCATTCAAGAGGGAAATGAGCATTGAGTTTCCATCCTCGACATTGTTTCTTACTACCCCTTCAATCATTTTTCTATCGATGTTTATTTTATTGAAAAAATCCATTTTATTCAAATATTCATAGAAATACCATGGACAATGACATTAGCCTCATAGCAAGGGGTTGTTCAAGCTTAATGATTGGCTTTTAACTTTTCTCTTCATATCTTAGTCTTGGTGGATTTATTTATATCAAGTTTTAGATTTGACCCTTCCTTTTTACCTATGAGAAAGCATACATGACCAAGATAATATATTTTATGGACCTGGAATGAATAATACTAGGGAAGTGAAAATTTGTTACCATGATTGGGATATGGATGACCTTATCTAACCTAGACACCTAATGATGCAAGTCAACACAAGAGATGACACACTTCTAAAAAAAAGCATGTTTCCCAAGGTACTAAAGGTAAGTAGTAAAACCATATAACATTATGAAATGACAAAGAACAATAGTTAGGTGTCTACAATTTAATGATGAACTAAGAAGTTATATCATCAAGTCCAAATAGGTATATATACATGGAATTTGATATGAGATAAACTGAGAGTCATATATTACCATACCACGATGCATATTTCATCTTAGGATCTGGGATGAAGATGAGCCACACCATAGCTAAACTAGCATGATCATGAATCTAGTGGAGATCAAGAGAAAATGTAATTACATCTCATCAAGATGAGAAAGACACATCTTTCAAGTAGAAACATGACACCCTTTCTAGGGTATTCAAAAGTGCCACCCCTATAGGGGGTAACACTTACTATACATTCTATTCTCTACAACCAAAATTCTAGAGATATATTGTAAATATTTGCATTTTCCAATTTCCTTTAACTCTTGTTGAATGGATTCTCGATTAAAAACTGAAATGTTGGCTTTGTCATCTTAAAATACAGAGGTAGAATTTGAATATTTATCAAGTGGAATGATATTTTGTTTGGAATCAAACTCATAAGAGTGCATTGGTAGAATTTGAATTAATAACAAATATATGGTTTCTTAGAGTGTTGTGGTTGCACATTTCCAGACACTAGGAGTGTTGGTAATTGGCTTAGAAAAAATGTGGCTTGCTTCCCATTGTTGGACATAAGTTTGGCCATCATAAACATGTAAACCAAGCAATGAACCAAATTTGCATAGATCTCATTCAAACTAAAACATAAGTAATTTTCTACAAGGTATCCATGTTGACCAAATGGACAGGCCATAGCTCTACCATTTACACATGATTCCTTCATCAATATGTCGAGTCTCTTTATTTCTCCATACCTTCTTCACAAATGAGTGAACATAAAATTCAACTAGGATTCCATATGCATGACAACTTACACATGGGAAAAATAATTTAACATAATCCATTATTTGATTGTCGGTTTTATCCCTCCACAATTTAAATTTTGTCTATAAATCCATTTCTGAAATTAATTTTGACTAAGAATCATGTCACAACCCTATATATACTAGATTTATAAAAGTTATCCAATTTTAGTGTATTCCCAATACTATTTCCCAACTCTTTTAAGATATTATCTAACCAATATTCATGTGGGACCCTTTATAACTTCACACATGTTGGATGTTTTGAAGATGCCTTAGATCTTGGATCAAAACAAGAATTCCATTTTGATAGAGTCAATATGGTCGAATGCCAATACCAATGTTTACCCAAAACCTTATTAACATTCTCCTCAATATTGAATATAATACCTATCCAACCCCTTTTGATGATGTGGAATCGAGGTAAGTAACCCATGAATTCATTCCAATGGGTTACCAACTAGACTATTAGTGTTTATTTTCCCATTTGGTGTCCATGGAATCCACCTATGATATCCCTCCCCTAATATTCCAATATCTGATCAAGTAATATCTCCTTCCCTTCCACCATCCTAGATAGGTCCTTCCTCCTCTTAACACATTATGTAGGTTTCTTCCTTAGATAAGATCATTTTCCTCCTTTATCATATCCTTCCAGCCACTCTAAACCTATCAAAACACCTAAGTCGAGGTTTCTTCCCACATACCCTAACTCCCTACTACCTTGTTCCATATTTTCTTCCTCCCTTACAAATTTGCAAGGCATCACAAAAAAAACTTTAGGTTGGAAACTCTCATAAGATTAATCTCAACCTATTTGCTCCTATTAAAAATGAATGTTTGGAGTAATGTTTCCATTCTTGGATGAAGTTCCCACCTAGTACCCATTGAATTTTTTTTCCTACACCTATATCTCTCACAAATTTCTATTGATTTAAGTTACTAATCCATACCTGTCACTATCAATTTGATTTATATCCACCTTCCTAAATTCATTTTGTATCTTTTCCTTCACTCAAAGATGATCCCCTTACCTAGAATACCCCCTACGCATTTGTCTCTAACCTTTACAAAAACCTTGTCCCCTAAAGAAAATATGAGATATGGTCAATTAGCTCATCTTCAAATTCCATAATGTACCACCACTATGCCTTGATTGATTCACATCCTAAAGTTCTTCTATCGACCACACATACACACACATAACTAACACTAATGGGATAACTTGAGTGGATGAGTGATTTGATTTTCATACATGATTTCTTAGGGTCAATCACTTGGGCTCATCGCCTCTACTGCTTGCCTCAATCAATTTCCTTGTTGGGTTAGGCATTATAATCAACACTGACATGTTTACATTAGGTACCATATGAAAAATGTGAGGAAGTGCCCAAGGGATTCTCCATGATGTTTTACTTGAAAATGTGTGTGTTAAAAATTAAGGAATAAACAAAAATTAATTAATGAAGGCATGGGATCATAATCTACCATAATTTCATCATAATCATTATTGAGGGAATACTTTAGTTCTTCACTAGTTGGATATCCATTAAATTCATTTCACTATAATTGATCAGAAATAACCATGTAAGTAATAACATAATATATTAAGCTCGTATAAAGTCACCTCACTACTATTGTTTGTGGAACCATACTTGTAATAATTGAGATTATATAATTAATAACATATTATATTAAGCTAGTATAAAGTAACATCACTACTATTTTTTGTGAAACCATAATTGTAATAAATGAGATTATATTGACAAATTTATGAAGAAAGTTGTAATTGCGAACCTTCGTGATTGACCAATATAATTTGCACTTCTCATTTTTTTTAAGTTCCAATTAATACATGTACATAAGGTAAGATAAGAGATGATAATTTTGTTAATGTTTGACAAATGAACACAAAATTAGACCAAAAATGTACATAATGGAAAAAGAACAATGTGGCAGTAAGAAGGAAGCTCCTAAATCGATGCCAAAAGCATATCAAAGAAAATAACTAAAAGATAAATTCTTAAGTAGCAAGACAACTAAGAAAGTAAAATATTATTTTATATTGGTTATGACATAGAACTAAAATAAATAATGAAAAAGATGTTTTAAACATATTTTATTTGATATTCAACTTTAATTATATAGTATTTATTACATATATGGCCTTTCATTGTGGTGTATCAAGGTCCATTTAAGCTAGCTTCTCATTGGATATATTTTATTCCTCTTTCTATGTTTTTGGTGTGTTTCTCTAGACCTCTTTATCAACCTTTATTTTTTCATTTCTTTTTCTCTTTGTAGTTTAAGGAATCTACTTATTGTCTCCATAATTGTCTTCACAACCATAGAAAAACAAGACAATTATAAAAATCAATGGACAGATATAATGAAATAAAGTACAAATAAATAAAAACATATGAGTGAAGAAAAAGAGGAGTAATTTGAATATGTTCCACCTAATGTGGCATCTCATCTTTCTCATAGAGTCGAGAATTCAATTTTAAACCCATTTTTCATCATGTGTCTTAGAACATTTCATGAAGATGTGACAATATGTTTTTCTTACTTTGATTACTAGTATCACTCCAATGTTCATGAGATTACTTTAACCACTCTCTATTAAGTGTAACAAATATTTTTTGATGGAAAATTCTTACCTTTCTATACTTTAGACTTTCTAATTTATCTGAAAATGGAAGGTATTTGTTTAAGGGTGCAAGGTA
>CBVK0101971632.1:0-19147 GCA_900067695.1 Picea abies | reverse complement strand
GTTTTAATTATCAAGCATACTAACTAACAAGAGATAAATGGCATACTTTTTAAACATTGTTTGTCCTTTCTAGTGTCATCCTCGCTCTGTTCCAAGGCTTATGGGATTTTGAACCTGTAAAAAGACACAAGCCAACGAAGTGAAAGCAACAACATATACTCAACAAAACCTATGTATGTGATCAAGGAGTCATGCAACAAAATAAGACCAGTTTTATGGGAAAGAAATATATCACTATATTAAAGATATGAAAAGGAGAATACAACCAGTTCCTTGATGTTGTAAAGTCCCTTCCAATAGTTCCTTTCTTCCCACACACTTCTGCTCCACGGATTCTAAGACCAACAATCTGTCTTGACAAAGAAAAGCCCAAAGCTACAAAAATTACTCAAGCTCACACCAAAATCTATCCAACTCAATCCCAAGCTAACTTTCCCCATGAGAACTCCTCTCCTTTTATAGGCTGAAAAGTATAGGGTGAGGAGGTTAGGATGATCTCAAGATATCAAGGATGCGACTCAAATCCAAACTGATCGGAGACCACATCACCCTCGAAGCTTCTATTCTAGAACTTTAGAGAAATTCCCCTTTTTCCTTCGTATGAAAATCGTCGCACCCTTAACACTGAGAAAACTGCGATGAATTCGTAGGCCACTATGGTGCAACCTGAGACAATCCTAGATCGTCGCACCCTTAACACTAAGAATGGTGTGACGATCCCTTTTTCTAAGGTTTTTTACAAAGGAAAAGTATAATTCCATCTCTCTGGGAAAATGTATTTTTCCTTCGTATGAAAATCGTCGCACCCTTAACACTGAGAAAACTGCGACAATGTCGCAGGACACTGTGGTGAAACCTGTGATGATCCTAGATCATCACACCATTAACACTAAGAAAGGTGCAATGATCCCTTTTTATAATGTTTTTGACAAAGGAAAAGTATAATTCCATCTCTCTAGGAAAATGTATCTTCATTCTTCTTTAGCGATTCAAGTCATTGATCCTTCTCAAGAAAAAGGATAAGTTTACATCATTAATGGTCATAGAGGTGAGCTCTCAAAATTATGAAGTTATAACAGAGTGATAGATGAAATAATGTTTCGAGTGTGTGTAGGGAACAAGGAACATGTCGGTTGGAAACCTACCAATCAAACAAGGAAATACAACACAATAATATATCGTCACTAAGGTAGGAATTCCCATACTCAGAATACAAATGAATCAAAGCATAAATTATGACATACAAATATCCATGTCAATTAATATAGGTCATGGCCACCAAACATACAATGTGGATCCATGCCATTATGACTCAAATTTGAACATAGCCACCAAAACTACACTATGGATCTATGTGTTAAAGACTCAAATTTGAACATAGCCACGAGACATACAATGTGTATCTATGCAATAGTATAATCTAAATATACTCCAACACAACCTAAATCTATCAGAAATCATCTAGGGTCTTCATCTCCATCACTCTATAGTACAAATATAAAAACCCAATAATGAAAACCCATTGTTGAAAGCAAGGAAACCTTCCATTGAGGCATGAAAGTTCCAAGGTACCAATTCATTTCTAAGTCTAATTCATGGATAATGAGTTGAAGTCAATAGGAAAAGAATCGTCATAGGAGGGCCTTAATGTATCCCCCATCAATGACACTAAATGGGTAAGAATATTTGAGGTAGATCAGAGTAACAAGTGATTCTGGACTGAATCAAGGATGGCCAACACAATAGAAGGCTTAAGTATTGCAGAAATGGTTGATGCAATAGAAGGATTTTCAGGTTGAAATTTTCTTTGAACATATTGACGACACGACAACTGTCTCAGAAACACTGACTCAACAATAGGAATCACATACCAATTTGTAATATTATAAAGGAGTATGATCAAGAGACAAGCGAATTTTACCAATTTGTAATATTATAAAGGAGTATGATCAAGAGACAAGCGAATTTTCCAACCTAGACACAAAGAGAGAGAAAAGGTGTCATGTTCAAAGGTGACTCTTCGATAGAATACAGGTTTAGACACATTTATTTCCCAATTTTCCCCCACCATTTATGGTGAGTACCTCTTTATTTTTATGCAAACTTCAGGAGGATAACATATGATTGTAATGTAAGCTCATCCTTCGGATGATTCCCTCGGAGTATGTTTAACGAACCCTAGGAAGGAGTGGTTCGGTCCCATATGGGTATTTTAATGTTTTTTATAAGTCCAAAGAAGGAAAACTCAGGGATTTTTCATGTTTAGAGAGTTTGAAAAACACTTAAAGAAAACTCCAAAATGTCATTTTTTGTAAAGTAGTCTGATGAGACCAAAAAAGAGATAAACTACCCCTCAATAGACATTTTCCTCAAATACTTTAATGAGCGTGAAAAGAACAAGATCGCTCAGAAATATTTTCATGTTTAGATAGTCTGAAAAGATCTTAAAGGGAACTCCAGGAGGTTCCTTTTTCGTATAACCTTTACGAGTCCGAAAAAGTGATAAAAGTTTACTCGGTCACATTCTCAGGTATTTATGATCATGAGAAAGAACAAATACCAAGATCGGGATTGTTTTCATTTTTACACAATCTTAAAACAAAACAAAACTATGCTTGGGATAAATTTTATTTTTACACAAGATTAAAAATAAACAAAACTATGCTTGGAACTCGTTTCATTTTTACACAATCTTGAACCAGAGGAAACTATGATTGAGGTAGTTGGTTTCATTTTACGCAAGCGTGAACCAAAGAAAACTATGCTTGAGACTTCCCAACGCATTATCCAGGGATGGTTGGTACTTAGCCCCCAGCTGAAGAAGCTATCAGATTAACTTCAGCATGAATTCCATAGGATGTAAACATTTCCCCCCAAGTGTCATTTCATCCAATGTAACGGGCATAGGAAATGAAGCTTCAAATACTATACATAACAAAGTACTTGACTCAATTGAAGAGGGAGGAAATTTGTTTCATTTTTTAACGAGCTTTCCATAGAGAAGAAAAACTATGCTCGAGAATCTAGGCTCAACCCCCAGACTTTTGTTTCATTTTTTAATGAGCTTGACACAAAAACAAGAACTATTCTTGTATATGGTTTCATTTTTTAACAAGGTTTCCACAAAAACACAAAAACAGTCCTCATGACCTCTATTTTATTTTCTAATGAGGTTTGCATAGAGACGCAAAACTGTCCTCACAACTGGTTTCATTTTTTAACAATCTTGATATCCGAAAACCATGCTCAAGAGACAACTCTCTAGAAGGACACCATGTCAAGGGGAAAAAATCGGTCATGGCTTCCAAGATATCTTCATTTGATGGAAGAAACACACTCTGGAAGGAACACATGTCGAGGGTCATGACAGGGGTAAAGAGATCAGGCTCTAAAATCCCTATCAAAGAGATCACCATGTCAAATACCAGATCCAAGCCATAAGAGACTGAGCTTACAGTGAGAGACGCATCTGCATCGATAGTTGAAAGAATGGGAGACAACGCCACATAATTGACATATGGAGAGGGTGATACCATCTGCATATGAGAACAGTTTAGGGAGGTCATTGAGTTGATGGTCAATTCAAGGCCAACAAACCAAAGTTTATCAATACTCACAATTCTTCCATTGTGAGGGAAATATATCACACGAAAAAGAGTGGACACGATAGCTTTCATGGCGTAGACATAATCTCACCCAAGGAGTAAATCAAAATCCAAGGGGTCTTGGACTACCATGACATCAAGACGGCATACGAGATCTGATCCGGTCTGCCTTGCCAGCCCGCTCAGAGATGTGTATAAGAGACAGGGGTGATACCATCTGCATATGAGAACAGTTTAGGGAGGTCATTGAGTTGATGGTCAATTCAAGGCCAACAAACCAAAGTTTATCAATACTCACAATTCTTCCATTGTGAGGGAAATATATCACACGAAAAAGAGTGGACACGATAGCTTTCATGGCGTAGACATAATCTCACCCAAGGAGTAAATCAAAATCCAAGGGGTCTTGGACTACCATGACATCAATAAAGACATTTTTCCCTCCCAAAGTTATAGGAAACTGAGGAAGGACTCCTAAAGGGTGACTGGTTCTTTTGTTAAAAGATAACAGATTTTGTGTAACCGAGACAAGCTGAGGATAATCCAAATCTTGCCAAGCAATAGAGGAAAAAATACTAACGGACACACCTTCGTCTATCAGCGTTTGAGGAACGTCTCAACCACAAACTTGTACTATAATCTTGAAAGGAATGTGAGAGGGAAGATGTGGTCCAGTTAGCGCACCCCAATACAAAAGGATGGCTTCATTACTTAGAGGGGGTTCCACTGGAGAAGGAGGAATTCCCCCTAGCACGGTATATTCTGTATCAATGAGAAAAACGTGGGAAATATCGATTTTACTCTCTAGTGGGAGAGTAGGATTGACTGATGATGACATCAGATTGACCACTTGAGTTGTATTCTCCAAGGGGAGAATCGGTTCGACGGATGGAAACGGATCGACCGCTTGGGTTTCATTTTCTAATGAGAGAGTGGGATCGATCAAGGATTGGATCAGATCAACCACTTTGTCAACTAGTTAAATTAAGGATGTGACCATATTGACTACATGATCAACTAGATTGGTCAACGAAGGGACCAGATTGATCATTCCATCAACTACAGGTGGGTTGAGAGGAAATATCGATTTTACTCTCTAGTGGGAGAGTAGGATTGACGGATGATGACATCAGATTGACCACTTGAGTTGTATTCTCCAAGGGGAGAATCGGTTCGACGGATGGAAACGGATCGACCGCTTGGGTTTCATTTTCTAATGAGAGAGTGGGATCGATCAAGGATTGGATCAGATCAACCACTTTGTCAACTAGTTAAATTAAGGATGTGACCATATTGACTACATGATCAACTAGATTGGTCAACGAAGGGACCAGATTGATCATTCCATCAACTACAGGTGGGTTGAGAGAAAGCTTGCAGTAAGATGCTGGAAGTTGAGGCTAGGAAATAGTCATGTCTTTTAGTAATTTTGAGGCCTCTTCCATATGAGGGAAAAGGTGAGTTTGATGACTCCCTCTACATAAAATACACGGGAACTTGACTCTACTTTTTTTCTTCCCAATGGTATCCTGACTAGTTGATGGGAGGTCATCAACATGTTGTTCAGAGGCTGATGACATGAGTTGGCAAGGGCATGTAGACCATGCTTCTATAACCTTGGATAGATTAGGGAAATCCTTAATAATATGGCTACCCTTACAAAGCCTGTAAGGTTACTTGGGCTTACAGGTTGTTTGGGTGATCTTGGCATCATCAACACTCCCAACATGATTAACAATAACTGGTTTCTTTCCAACACGTCTAGCAGTGGTTGGAAGTTTGGACCCTTTCTTATTTTTCTTCTTCTTAATCATCCTTTTCTTCTTCGTCTTATTCACTGGGTTACTAGCTTCAGAGCTTTTACTCAACAAAGAAGATGAAAAATAAGAAGACCTTGCAGGTGAAGAAGGCGAATAAGATCTTACTAGTGAAGAAGGTGAAGGATCAACATGAGGTTGATGTTCTTGGGGGGGAGTGCTTACAACTAAATCACTAGATGCATTCGAGATTACCTGAGTGGAAAACAACCATACTGATAATCCAATTGTGAGACCTGGAAGGATCAAAGTAGCGATGTGAGGAGGACCAACGTTTCTGTAAGAAGGAAAAACAAAAGGCTCCCCCTGAACAGGGGTTGCTTCATTGATCATTCCAGGAACTAATGCCATAAAAAATAGATCCAACCTAGAGTTTTCTAGGGAAAACAAACAACACACGCTAAAAATATAGTAAGAAATCAAACAAACAAAACCTTCTCACAATGAACGCACTAATTGTTGATGAAATCCAACGTCGCGAGAAAAATGTAAGAAGGGTTTGAGATAGAGTAGGTGGAAAATTTGTGTTGACGACTGCTTAACAGACTTATTCCCTGGTGCAAGATCCAACACATAATCATGGGTATACCCTCCAAGGATCCTGAGTGATTTTAGCCAACATCGATTCCAGGTACCATTATGACTTGCCCCTCCACAATCACCTTGTGTAAATACCCTAAAGAGATAGGATATTAAGGTTACCAATTACGACAATGATGCCTGGGGAAACAATCGATAGTCCAATCCATGCACAAAGGCAGGGTATCTAGCCCGAAATCAACTCAAGAAGGTCCCCATAGGATTTTCTTCTTAGGTGATCCCCAATAATACACGCAATCTCTACACTAAGACTGACAAAGTAGGGTGAGTAACTCTACCAGTCCTAATGCGACCTCATGATTGACCCTTGTGTTAGAAGGGATTTCCAAGACAAAATGTAGCAGATGGATTTGAACTCTCCCTATCACAAGATACTATTGTGTGTTTTGATGCTTTGCGGAGTGTGACTTACAACCTATTCCAAAGTGTTATCCGAGCTAATGTTGGTGAAGAGAATTTCTAGAAAATAAAAGTTACTAATAAATTTTACAACTACGTTGTGTTTTAAGAGCTGTTGTTTACTCAAAAGGGAGATGGGAATGAAACTGATGATGTTGTGACCTTGACCCAATAAAATGCAAGAAGAGATGAATTTTCAATATTTTAATTCGATGAACTCTAATTACAGTAGGGAGAAGGTATCTCTTTTTTAAGTACAAAATCTACGAAATAAAATGTCTCAATTTTTGAATGAGCAAAATTCCAAATAATCATGATCTACAAATTTTTCCAATTTCCTCTCTTAATCAAGTATTTTGAATGCAACAATTTTCTTATGAAAGATTACTACAAAGAATGAATGAGTTCAGTTCTTCCTTTCCTAAATCAAATCAGATATGTAATGATGAAAGGAAAGTGTAATCCAAGAAAATTAACACACTCTCAACACAATTCCCAAATCAAACTTGTAATGTAGACAGAAATGAAAAAGATAAGAAAGCCTTTTTGTCAAATGAAAAAAAAAAATGTATTTCAATCAACAAACAATATGGAAAGTTAAATCAATCCAAAACTTCAAACAAATCAAAGACCCTTTGTCAAACAAGCACTCAGATCAAGATCCCAAGATTATATCCTTGTGACAAAGATCAAAAGAAAAACTTGAAAACTTTACAAAGAAATACTTTCAATCACTGAAAACCAATCAAATGCAAGATTTAAACTCATAAATAAATCAAATACTAGTATCAACAGTTCATCCCAGGCAATTGAGGAAAAAAATGGGTGAAAAAAGACAAATTGGCTCACTCCAACAATTCCTATAGGAATTGTTGCAAGCTGATAGTAAGGCACAATGCTACGAGATAAAGTCATCGCAGGCTACCAAAAGAAATTCGTATCCCAGTATGGTCACCAATTTTGTTATTGGACTAATCGATAAGTGTAGACACAAACAGGTCTCCCTAGATCTCACTGGAAACTAGAACAAAACAGAACAAAATATAAGACTTTCCCTAAGCTCTAATTATTGAGTTTACTATCTAACAAGAGATAGACAACATACCTTTTAAATGTCATTTCCTATTTCCATTTCCATCCTATCTTTGTTCGAATGCCTCTGTTATATTGAAACTGCGAGGGAACACAAGACAACCAAAGTGAAAGCAACACAATATAATCAACAAGAACTTATGTATGTGATCAAGGAATTATACAATAAAACAAGACTAGTTTTATGGGAAAGAAACATATCATTTTATCATATTAAATAGAAAATTGAGAATACAAACAAATCCTTGATGTTGTAAGGTCCCTTCCAACAGTTCCTTTCTTCCCATACACTTCTGCTCCACGAATTCTAAGATCAACAATTTATCTTGACAAAATAAAGCTCAAAGCCAACATACAAACTCCAAAAAATCCAAGCTAGCCAACTCAATCCAAATTTCCCCACAATAACTCCTTTCCTTTTATAGGCTAAAAAGGATAGGGTGAGGAGGTTAGGATGATCCAAAGAGATCAGGGATGCGACTCAGATCCAAACCGATCAGAGGCCACATCACCCTCTAAGCTTCTATTCTAGAACTTTCGAGAAATTCCCCTTTTTCCTTCATACGAAAATCGTCACACCCTTAACATTGAGAAAACTGTGACGATGCCACAGGCCACTGTGGTGCAACCTGCCACTGTGGTGCAACCTGCGATGATCCTAGATCTCCGCACCCTTAACACTAAGCAAGGTGCGACGATCCTTTTTTATAAGGTTTTTGACAAAGGAAAAGTATAATTCCATCTCTCTAGGAAATTGTATCTTCATTCTTCTTCAAGGATTCAGGCCATTGATCCTTCTTAAGACAAAGGATAGGTTTACATCATTAGTTAATCCATGCTTATTGAGTTTAGATCTTCTCTTTCTTCTAGTGTTGATATCTTAGGGTCAAATCTCATAGGAAGAGATCTTAGTACCTTTTGAACAATTACAGATTCTTTGATTTCTTCTCCCAATCCCAAGATTGCATTTAATGTTTCATTGACTCGTGAAAATTAAGATGCAAAGTTTTCATATTCCTTCATCTTTAGTTGTTTGAACTCACCTCTGTAAGTTTGAAGCTTTGTTGCTTTGACTTTTGAATATCCTTCATAAATATTTTGAAGTTTGTCCCAAATCTCTTTAGTGGATTTACAATGTGAAACTTTGGTGAATAACAATTCTCCAAAACCATTCAAAAGTGCATTTGTGGCTTTGGAATTATTCTGACCGAGTTTCATATTTTTATCATTTGTCGATAGAGCTACTGGTGTTGTGTATCCATCTACAAATGACTACAAAATTTCAAATCTCTATGCCTGTATATATGTCTTCATCCTTATGCTCCAAAAGGCATACTTTTGTCCATCAAACTATGGTATTCCATTTTTATACATGTTGTTTCTCTCCATGATCTACCTTTTAGTAGTTAAACTGATTTCTGAAGGAACCTTCTCCGATACCAATTATTGGATTACTGAGAGGGGGGGTGAATTAGTAATAGAGAAATCTAATCCTTTTTAACCATATAATGCAAGTTTTATATAAATGTAACATTATCATCCAATATTTGCAAATTAAATAAACAATGAACAAATGAACAATCATACACATACACAGTACACTAGTGTTTTTATGTGGAAACCCAAAGTGGAAGAAAACCAGGGAAGAGTTTTTCTTATATGTCTTGAATAATTACATTCATTCAAAGCACCAACTTCCTTTATTTTCCAGATGCAACTGGAAGGAGGCTCCAACCCCCTAGTTTCTCAAGCTACAACCTAAGGGAAGATCCAACTCCCCAATTCTCTAGCTACAACCAAAAGGAGGATACAACCCCCTATGTTCTCCGACTACAACCAGAAGGTGGCTACAACCACTTGTCCTTGCCCCATCCAACCACCCTGGCGTATAAGTAGAATTATGGAACCACTATCACACTACCACTATGAGATATATTGTTTTACACCTTTACCAATAAACCTGCACCAAACAACCTGTACCAATAACTTGAACCATGTATCAACCATGCATCAACCTGTACCTCAACCTATAATCAACATGTACCATAAACAAGTGCATCAACCATGCACCAACCTATAATCAAATTGTACCATAAACAAGTGCATCAATTGTGCACCAACCTATACCTCAACCTGCAAATCTTCCTTAACTTTAGCAACAAGATACTAGCATTTTCATCAAACTTTACTTTAGTCTCACATGACTATTTTTTGGATTAGTCAACAACCCTAACATGAAATAATCATAAATATGTACCTGTAATGGATAAATATTTGAAAATAGTACACAATGTTCTTCAGTGTGTTTTATGCAATTCCTCTAGGTGTCACTACTTGGAACCTCTCATAAAAGGAGTTATAGAAAAAATGACATACCCTGTTGAATTCTGGCTTATTCGAGAGAGTGAACTTGTAGAGCATGCCCCGCATGAAATATTTGTTGTATGAATCTTAGAAAGCATCATCAAAAGAATTTATCCTCCCTTGAATTTCGATCTTTTTTACATCACCTTCCCTCTAAAATTCGTCTTAGATATTCTCAGTCACCTATAGATATTCAATATTCTCAAGTGTGATTAAAATGAGAGAGCCTTGCCTCTTATTTATACTCTCCAAGTAGTTTCCTTAGAAGTATCTTCTAGGCCACTTTGTCCACATAGTCACCTATGTCCAACTTTTCCCAATTTTCCACTTGTCCATGTATCCAATAGCCACTTGACCACTTAACCCACTTTCCTCATTTTAGGGTTAACCTTCTTATAACCGCTTTCCATAATTAGAAAGTTCTCCATTTACTTTATTATTTAAATAATCCTCCTTGACTCTGTCACTTCACTTTATTATTTAAATAATCCTCTTTGACTTTGTCACTTCACTTTATTATTTAAATAATCCTCTTTGACTTTGTCACTTCAGTTTATTATTTAAATAATCCTCTTTGACTTTGTCACTTCACTTTATTATTTAAATAATTTCTTCTTTACAAGAACTTTGACTTATTTGACCTTTTGGGGTTTCAAGCCAATCATATGAGGGTCCTTCAACTTCATAAGGCCATAACTCTCAAATCGTGAGGAGTTATGTGACATTCCACATACCACCGGAAATGGCATGACATGTATTATTCATCTAGAATAGTCTTACCTGCAAATATATCAAAATGCATACCATTATACATCAAACAAACTTGGTTTCATTACCCAAACCTTTGTGATACCGGAATTCACTACCGGACTTTCTTCAAGGGTTGACATCAATGAAAACCAACCCAATTAATCAACACCTACCACTAAAATGGACTTGGAAGTTGATTTCTCCAATTTTTTCCACCTAGAAAGTACCAAAATAGATGCCAAATTATATGATGATCCAATTTAGAGCAAGGGTGTCACCAGGTTATCCTTAGGATTTCTAGACCATAAGGATTGTTTGTGTTATTTTCGGAGACTCGCTAGAGGAAGAATTGATGGGAATCTCTTTGTTTTTATTGCAAGCCTCTTCATCTTCATTGTAAAATGAATTAGAAGAGGATTCAAAGGAAACCTTTTTTTTCTTCTTATAAGACCTAGGAGGAGGGTCATGATATGACATAGGTCTTTGTATATCCTTATTCTAGAATTATATTTTGCAACAATGGTATTAGGTTTGGGAGGTTGGTTAGTTTGGTCTCTTTTTTTTCTTAAGTGTTTGAGTTTTCGACAATATTTAGTATTGTGTGTGTCTCTCTTATGGTACTTACAACACATATTTTTGGTTAAGGTATATGGGTTAGGTCACTCCTTTTCTTTGGTGTGAAGGATGGTTCTAGTATTAGTTTTATAAAAGGGTGTCATTTATGTCACCCCATCATCTATTGTGTTTCTATTAGAGAATTAGGTTTTAGATTGTTTACATTTTCCTCCTCTCATTGTAGCCTTTATGTAATCATTCGTGATGCAAAGGAGGATGTTGATGGCATGTTCTACTAATTCGGGTTCTTCAAGAAAAAATTTGGTTGTACTATCTTGGTTTAGGGCCCAGGTGAAAATATCATAAAGAGAATCTTTCGATATCTTTGAAGTGTAATTATGTAGATCCCTACACTATCAACATATGAATGTTGAACAAAATTCATAATCTTCTTGCTTAAGTTCCATGAGTGTGAACATACTATATTCATCCAACCTAGACATGTCAATGTAATGGATGAACTACTTTTTTAATATGTGGAGACCATAGATCGAATCTTTTGGGAAAAAAATGGAAAAAATGAAGGGAACTCCTTCTATACTTAAATATGTAGGGATTTCATTGGAAAATTGCAAAGGATAGGGATTTTAGGGTCCCAAGGATAAAGGAATTTCAAGTGTTATAGATTTCTAATATACATGATGGTTTCCAAAAATATTATTCAACCAACTCTTTCATGAAACCAACTAAGGAGTATAGACTGCATCCTAAGTTGTACTACTCATTTCCCTAGTATGCAAGAGTGATATCCTTGAGTGTGATTCTTTGTGTACTAAAATGAAAATTTGACCATCTGTTTATGTAAGGTTGGTTTCAGGTGCATCTAAAGGGATTATCATATACCCAAGGGTATGTTAAAGAAAATTTTGTATGAAAATGTTTTTTAATGTAGTACTACTTCAAGGGGTACCAATAGAAGTTCCTAGGGTGTCCAACCAAGTGATACCACTTTTATTTTTTGTGTGTATTCTTCCCCAACCATAGATGTACCCATCGAATGATAGATATTTCCGTTATTTAAAGACACTAGAACATGTCTCTATCCTAAAAAAGGTTTTACTAAAATTCATATGTGTGTTGTCTCAAGAAAGATCTATAATACGACTTGTAGTGATCCTTTATCCTTAGTCTTGAATCACAACCAAGCATTCAGGGAATATAAATGTAGAAAATAATATCCAAACTATATCCTTGTATTAGATGAAATAAAACAATGTTCACCTACCTCTCAAAGTAGGGTGGCCTCTCAGCATTCTCGATGCAAAGGAGGATGTTGATGGCATGTTCTACTGATTCAAGTTCTTCAAGAAATATTTTGGTTGTATTATATTGTTTTAGGGCCCAAGTGAAAATATCATAAAGAGTATATTTGGATATTTTGAAGTGTAATTATGTAGATCCCTACACTATCAACATATGAATGTTGAACAAGATTCATTGTCTTCTTGCTTAAAGTCCATGAGGGTGAACATACTAGATTCATCCAACCTAGGCATGTCAACGTAATAGGTGGAGATAATAGATCAATCCTTTTGGGAAAAAATGGAACAAATGAAGGGAATTCCTTCTACACTTAAATGTGTATGAAGTTAATTGGAAAACTATAAAGGATAAGGTTTTTAGGGTCCCAAGGATGAAGTAATTTCAAGTTCTATAGATTTCTAATATACATGAGGGTTTCCAACAATAGAACTTGACCAAATATTTCATGGCACCAACTAAGGAGGATAGATTGTACCATGAGTTGTGCTACTCAATTCCCTAGTATGCGAGAGTTATCTCCTTGAGTGTTATTCTTTGTGTACTACAATGATAGGATGACCATGTGTTTACGTAAGGATAGATTCGGGTACAACTAGAGGGATTATGTTATACCCTAGGGTATGTGAAAGAAAATTGTGTATATAGATGTTGCTTAATGTAGTACTACTCGACAGGGTACCAACATAGATTCGTAGGGTGTCCAACCAAGTGATACAAATTGTATTTTCTGTGTCTATTCTTCCCCAACCATATATGTACTCATTGAATGATAGATGTATGTGTTATTTAAAGACACTAGAACATGTTTCTATCCTAAAAAAGAACAATTATCAAAATTGAGATGTGTGTTGTCTCAAGAAAGTGATATAATACCACTTGTAGTGATCCTTGATCCTTAGTCTTGAATCACAACAAGGTATTTAGAGAATAAAAATGTAGAAAAGCATATGCAAAAATATCCAAAATATACCCTTGCATTAGATGAAATAAAACAATGTTCACCTACCTCTCAAAGTAGGGTGGCCTCTCACTAAGTAGAGCTCCAATTAAAATAATACTCCACAAAAACATTCCACAGACTCCCAACTCTTTAAATACGAAAAACTCTAAATACTTGTGGTGCCATCATTAATGAGTACCAACTCAAATGGGAAAGAAGATTCATAAGAAAGGAATACATAACACATTGTTTTCAGTCAAGTAACAAATGCAAGGACATGCATTTCTCATCCAAGTAATCCCAAAAGAAGGAAGGTATAATTAAAGCAAAGATAGCCATTGAAGGTGAAATCTCCAAAGTGGTGAATGAAAAGGACATAGTTTTGAAAATATTGAACCTAATCATTATAGACAGTGATTGGATGTATAAATAAAATAAATAAAATTACTTCCAAAGTCATAATACTTGTGCTCATCATGCATTCATGAGGAATCAAATCTATTTCCTTAAGGTCTTCACTTTCAGTGGCAAATTTGTAATTCTAAAATATCTAGTTAAATATTATCCTCATAGTCTGCATGAAGATAAAGACAAATTTGTATAAGGCTGGAGAGCCCAAGTAGTTGAAGAGTATAGGATAGCCAATATTTAGAGAAGTTGAAGGCCAAGAGACATGAATTTTTTTATAAATAGAACCATTGAATTCATGAAAAAGGTTATCTTCTTGGCGTTGTAAACTATCTTCATATGTTAACAAGAGAAATAATTCAACATTATGTTTATACTCTTGCAAAGCTATGCTTGCTTGTAGACTATCGTTTCCATGTTTTCTTGAAGGTTGTAGGATTAGACATTGCAATTTGTAATCTATTCTCATGATTGTAATGTTTGTTCTTATATTTTACATTGCTGATGAATTGGTGTGAAACAAGTTATCTATTAGTGACTTATACAGTATTATTGATTTCTCATAGCTTCCTTGGCTTTGCATAGGACGTAGTTGGTGGAATATTCTCCCTATTATTTTTGTTTAATCTTATTTTATGTTAGCATGTAATTTATAACTCATAGCTAGGATTTATATAATTGCAATTTTGCATTTGTGTTCATAGTTGCATTTCATTTTAAAACCATTAAAACTAGATTACAATATCCAAGCCATAACTAAAGGGATTTCCATTTCAATGGAGGAATACCTAATTGGGCCCTTTCATAGAGTGAGCTTATGAAGTTTTGTGCCAATGTTTTTCCAAATATAAAAGAGGTTGGTATAATCAAAGAGGAATTGAAGGGTATAAATAGGAAAATAAGTGAGCTCAAGGTGTAAGAAAACATTGGATTAGTCATTGGAGTACTTGAGTTGTATGGAATTGTCATATTGTCATGGATACCATGGGTTTTAAGTCACAAAAATACCCTCTATTACATGTCTTATGGATTGATAGATGCAATACCCAAAGAAAATATGTGGTATGGTTAGGTTTTAAGGAGTTTCACTCAAATTGACTACATAAATAACATGTCCAAAATAGGTTTGTTCAACTATGGAACCACTTTAATGCATCCTAAGAGGTCATAGACCAAACTGGGGGTTTTCCACCCCCAACTAGACCCACGAAGTTAGGTAATTCCCCAAATGTGCTTCTAAGGGGTCAAATTGAGTCAAATTTGTGACCAAGGACTAGAGACCAAAGGGGAAGGAGGACCTAAGGAACCCACCTAAGCATTTGACATCCCAATGAGGTCCCATGTCTAGGATAAGATGAGAGGCAGTCCAAGAAGGTGATACATCACATTAGAGTAGTATTTGAGAGGTGTCATAATATCATGGAGTATGTCACACATGAACACGCCACTAGTGATTTGGATTTAGGAGTGGAACAAACTGATTAACAAACTGAATACAATAAACATAGAGATATGAAGAACAACACAGATATCCAGTGAACAATATCTTCTATTGAATAAATGAAATAGGCTGAAACTATAAAATTGCAGAATTGAAACACTTGCTCGAATGGTGGTAGCTATCTCTAAGAAGAGATGTGGCTTCTACGTGCATCTGTCTAAACAGAACAATTACAATGAGGCTCTAGAGGCCTTTTTTATATTACTCATGAATGTCAAAACCATAGACATCCAAAAACCCAACCGTAGGAGATGAAACGCCAAAAGTTATGTGGGCCCCTATGGGTAAATTGGTGCCTCAACTTCCTAATGTCATAACTTTTGCATGCGACCTCCATTTTAGGTGCGTGATATCCCAATGGAAAGGTCTTTTAGAGAAATACACATTACGTCATCAAAATCTAACTCCGTCGATAGTCTGACTGTGGCGAGCCAAAAAAAGAATGTTTAGGGCCCCAAAACATCCCTGGAAGTACAACAAGATGTGTTGACATGAAAACATACTAAATAAGACAGTTGGATTAGGTGGGAGGCCACCAGTATCCACCTGGAATATGTGTAGGGATTCAGACAACCCCAGAAGTGTAGAACCCACAATTACAAATAAGTACAAAATAATGTGTTGAACTAAAAGTTGTCAAGAGGAGCCAGTTGGAATACATTGGTGTGTTGAAAATACTAAGACAATTGAGAGGGGGGGGGTGAATCAGTTGTTACTGTGCTTAAACAATATTAAGTCTATTAAACCATTTTTAATCTTTCATCAAGTGACCAATAATATACATCATATGAACACCATAAATAATGAGCATCATTCACACATAAGATATACACAGAGACAGATTTTCACGAGGAAACCCATAAAGGGAGAAAACCTCTTCTTCTTCGAAATGATAGGCAGTCTTTTAAGTTCTGTACATCATCTATGTTTTAGCACCAAATAAAAGTGAGGCTACTACCTTTGTTTTACAAGATCCAACTTGTTTGAGAGCACCAACTCTCTGGTTTCTCTAGAAGGAAGCACCAACTCCCTAAGTATTCTAGCACCGACTGGATGGAAGAACCTACTTCCACTTATACAAGCACCAACTTGCATATAGAAAACTCTGTGTTTTCCCAAGCACCACCCTGCCTATTAGAGGACCACAGTCCTCCCTAGAACCACCCTACCTCCCTGATTATGGATAAGTGATTGGAAAACAAAAAATACAGGTGTCTCAATTCTTACCCCTTATTTTCTCTTCTGCAATTCTTCTCTACTTCAAAAATTGTTCTGCAATTCTGTGTTGCTTCATGCTATTCATTGGCATGTTTTACAAACAATATATGCTTGTCATTGATGGAAAGTACAATAGCGATGATGACTTGAGTACATGAATGATGTGCCAGGTGGGCACCAGAAGTATTTTGGAAAGACGATGCATAGCTAGCTTGACAAGTTCAGAGTATGTAGTGATGGATCTCATTGAGATTTCCCGATGAATGTCAGATCTGAGCCTGTGGTCCGACCAACGTTGGATCTAGGAAAATATGCATGCTCTTTAACGAGCAAGGTGAAATGCGCAACCCCAAAAAATCAAAAACAGGAACCTCAACAAAGACTCCATTTTGTAGTTTCGGTTACCAGGAGATGGAGAAGTCAAGAGTCAAAACTCTCCAACATAGGAGTCCCGAAATGCCGAAATGCAAAATCCTGAAAACCCAAAACAGACACAATACTCGAAGTAATGGATACTGGGATTTCAGATAAAAGGAGATGGAGAAGTCAAAGACTCTCAACATCAGGAGTCCTCAAATGCTAAATCATGAAAACCTGAAACAGATGCATTACTCGAAGTAATGGATACGGGGATTTCGGATACCGGGAGATAGAGATGTCACAGACTCTCGTCATCAAGAGTCCCAAAAATGAGAAATGGAGAAATGATCTAAGCCGTCGGATGAAGGTGTGATCTCGGTCTTCAAATCCAGGAGGTGGCTGTGACAAACCATGTCAGCAAACCACGTCAGCTAAGGACATGTAGCACAATCAGGCAATGACAAGTGTCAAGCTGATTCAACATTTCAGGCCCATGTAAGTCACGAATCAAAGTTCCACGTGGCATATTTTTGACACATGTCAATCCACATGTGACGTTAGCAGGTTTACATCACACCAGGATTTCAGTTACGAGGAGTTGGAGGAATCAAGAGTAAAGAATCTTCATCTCAAGAATCCCGAAATCGTGAATCCTGAAATCGCGAAATGTCGATTCACCCAAAAGAAAAATGTTGAAATCTCATCAACCGTCCATATCAGTGGGTTATGTGAGCCGTCCAATCACCAAGGGTTGTGTACCATTGACCGGCATAAAGACAGCCTATGAAGTGTCAAAATCACGACAAAATTGGGACCATTGGGTCCATGGGACACGTGGCGAAAGGTCATCATTTTGTTGACTGGAGAGTCAAAGGAACGGGGTTTCCCTAACCTCTCAAATTCGCGATATGTGAAATCCTGAAACATTCTAAGCTATCTATTCAAGGTTTTATCTAAACCATTGATCCAAACAAAAATTTGAATATCGGATATTAGGAAATGGAGGGGTCAAGGCTCGAGACTTTTTTCATCATAAGAATGTCGAAATCGCGATATGCGAAATCGCGAAGAGATTTAGACTGTCGAATCGTCAGGAGTGTGAACCATTGATATGAATCCATTTCATATTTTTGGATACCGAAACTTGGAGGTGTCAAGAACACTTCACCACAGGGACACTGAAGTCCCGAAATGGGAAATTGCAATATGCAGTTTTGAACCTAGCCATTGGTCACCGCCTTTGGTCACGTGGGGGAAGGAGCTGGTACAAACAAGATCCTTTTCAGAGTTTCAAGGATCAGGACATGGAGTGTAACAAATATATACCCCGAGGATCCAAAAATACCGAAATGCGAAATGCCAAAATGAACGCAAAAGTTAGAGAAGTTAATCCAACAGTGCAGATGAGACTGAAGAAGATCGAAGGGCTATCGTTGCACATCTCGGAGTAACCGCTAGAAACCACTGATGGTTTCTTCTATAGGACTCAAAGAAACTTCAGGGTGATTGAAAGAGAAGGTGAAGAGTCTCAAGGGATCGGCCAGTAGAACAAAGACTGTTCATGGAGGCAATTTATAGCTAGATGAGCATTGGAGCCTGTAACTGCAACAGAATAGTTGAGCTCGATTGTAACAGAAGATGAATAATATAAACTGATGGCTGTCTCTTATACACATCTCTGATGGCGCGAGGGAGGACTGCAACAGAATAGTTGAGCTCGATTGTAACAGAAGATGAATAATATAAACTGATGGTGAGGCGAAGGAATTTGATTATGACACCTAGTGATGATGGACAGATGGCATGAACCAATAGAGAAGTTGAAGCATTGCCATAATGAATAGGCAGAGCACTCGACATGCAGAGGATGCACAAGATGCAAAGGGAGTATAAGAATGGGGAACAAAGAAGAGATTGGGTTGTTGTTGTTAAGAGTGATTCTTGTGGGAAGAAGGAGGTGGAGGGCACCATCTAAATATAAAAGTTTAATGGATGCATGCAGGAAGACAGTGAGGAAGACTGAGCAGTGAAATCTTGCAGAATAGTGATGAGACCGATAAGTTGTTGTTAAACACTATATCACTGTAATAAGTCTCAGTAATTGATATTCATAAATTAGGGTGCTAGGGAGGTGCTAGGGAGGACTGGTGTCCTCAGAGGTTCAAGTGGGTGCTTGAACACAGGGAGTTGTAGCTTCCTTCTAGTTGGTGCTAGA
>CBVK0101971596.1:0-12417 GCA_900067695.1 Picea abies | reverse complement strand
GTTGATCGTTGATGATGTTATTTGGTTTAGTCATTTTATAATCTTTCTCTGATAAGTGTTGTCTTAATTTTCTCTAAGAATGATGTGATAATCTTCTAAGCCTATTATGTCATGTGTTGTTATCCTTCATTGACGCATTGATTGCATTGTTATTTATTTTAGTGACGAGTAATGGGTGACGTTGTTACTTGTGTTGTCATTCGTTATGATGTCGTCGAGTTGTGTTGCTATGATATTTATTGTTGACATTATTTTACTAATGCTTTAAAATTATTTTTAACTATTGTACATCATTTTAGTGTCATAACAGTTGGGGCCATTACATATGGTATCATAGTCTCTTCGACTCACGACTTGGGATCATTACGTCTTCCACTGAATAGAAACTTGATTATAAAATTTCGCTAATTAAATTGATTTGTATTCATGCAGGTAATCATGTGTAGAGGATTCCATAGAGGAAGACAATGTGGTGTTAGGGGAGGAGGCACGATGCATTTAGTAGCATCCACACCTAAGGGGTCTAACCCCCAAGGGGAAGAACAAGTTGTTGGACATGAACATATATCTGTGGGAGATGTGGTTGGGTTGATGAGGTACTTTTAGAGGATGTGAGAGGCCCTGATTATCCATTTGGATAGAGATAATGCCAAGGCACCAACACTCCCTGAGGGTCCACCATGCATCTCGACCATTACTGGTAGCATTCACCGAGAACTCGAGAAGGTCAAACTTCCCGAGTCCTTTGTTTCCATGAACGTCGTAGTCGCCAAGGCATGGTGGGAGAATATGGTGATGTGATTTTCACTTCGCGGCTATACCTCCAACATGAAGGTGTGCATGGTGGTATTTCAGCTTAAGGGGAGTGCTCTTATATGGTGGAAGACACTCCTGCCACAACTGAACATGGTCATTGAAGAAATGTCATGGGAATTGTTCGAGGAGCGGTTCTGGGAGAGGTATTTGTCGAAGAAATTCATTGAGCATCATATAAATGAGTTCAACGCCTTGCGACAGGGTCGTCGTATAGTTCCCGAGTACGAGGTCCATTTCATGGAGCTTCTTTGGTATGCTTCTCACCTGAATAACAAGAAACTTGAGGTAAAAAAAATTGTGTTCATCCTTAATGTCAACATTCGTGCGAAAGTGATGAGTCTGATGCCTCAAAAATTGCACGGTGTTGTCCAAAAGGCCCTCATAGATGAGTAGGAGCTCATCAGTGGGGGTTAGAGAGGGACTCCAGCAAGACCAACGGGACATGCGACATCTGGTGTGCAACAACATCAGACATCAGCTAGACATCCACCAGGGTATCGAGGCACTACTAGAGGATCCACATTCACTACGCCAAGACGACCGATGCCTCAACAACGAAATCCCTACAGAGGACCACAACACCAACAGTAACATCGACCACAAAAGTAGTAGTTCAGGCCTATTCAACATAACATACAAGGGTTTAAGGCCGGTGGGATTTCATCTTCTACTTCAGGGACAAGGAGTAATGGATCGAAGAACGGGTTTTGGACATGTGGAGAACCACATTACCAACACGATTGTGCAGTTGAGAGGGCCAAAGTAACCAGATCAACCAGACACACTACCATAGGATATTTGGGCAAGGCCCATTGGATTCATGAAATGGTGAATAACCGCCATAACGAGCACTAATCTACTGTGCTTGAGACGATAGGCACCATCGTTGACCCTGGTGCAACGCTAAAAAGACTTAAGGTAAAGACAAACGAACATGATGAGTTTAGCTATGTAGAAATGACTTTGGCAATCAAGCATAAGGTTAGAGGAAAGGTTACTAGTTAAATCCTTAAACTGGGATATTTTGTCACAAATACAACTTGTACATCATGATATTAGGATCTTATGATGTCATTATTGGTATGGACTGGTGAGAATCACATGAGGCGATACTCGACTGTAAAAAAAAATGATTGATTTTGGTTGATGATGAGGGACATAGACATGTGATTATAGAAAAGAACCAGGGAGTTTCCCTAACGTTTATCTCTTCATTACAACATGGGAATAACATGCGCAATGGATGCAAGCTATATGCGATCCTTGAGTTGAAAAAAAAGGGTGTGGTGGAAGGACTAGAAAACCTTCCAGTAGTATGAGAGTTTACGGATGTATTCCTAGAGTAGTTACTAGGGTTGTCGCCTGAGAAGGAATTTGAATTTATGATTGACCTAAAGCCTAGGACTGAACTGATAGCAAGAACACCTTATCATATTTTGACCCTTGAGTTACAGGAGTTGAAAATGCAGCTGAAGGAGTTGTTGGAGCTAGGAATTATATGTCCAAGTGTGTCACTGTGGGGTGCTCGTATTATTTTCACATGGAAAAAGGATGGTTTGTGGAGACTCTGCATTGACTACCTTCAATTGAACAAGGAAATGATCAAGAACCAATATTCATTACCAAGGATAGATTATCTACTTTATCAGACGAAGGGCACAATGTTGTTATAGAAGATGGACTTGAGATCAAGGTATCATCAGTTACAGATCAAGGAGGAAGACATTCCTAAGACCTCCTTTAAGATGAGTTTTGAACACTACGAGTTTATTGTTTTACCATTTGGACTAACAAACACCCCAGGGGTATTCATGAGCTTGATGAATGGGGTCTTTCGTGAATACTTGGACAATTTTGTTCAGGTATTCATTGACGATATTTTGATATATTCTTGGACGATGGAAGAACATGATGAACATTTGCGCTTGGTAATACAATGTTTATGAGAGAACAAATAGTTTGGAAAAATTTCGAAATGCTCATTTTATCAATCGAAGATACATTATTTAGGGCATGTCATCTCCGATGAAGGTATCATTGTGGATCCAACAAAGGTAGAGGCTATTATGGAATGTCCTGCACCGACGAATGTCCCAAAAGTGTGTATCTTCCTGGGTTTAGCAAGATATTATCGATGATTCATCGAGGGTTTTTCGAAGATAGCAAATACGATTACGAAATTGCAGAAGAAAAACAAGATTTTTTAATGGACCGAGAAATGCACGGAAGAATTTTGAAGGCTCAAGGATTTGTTGACGACAACACCAATACTAAAGGTCCCTGATATGGATGAGGAGTTCTTGGTATGCACTGACGCATCCAAGGAAGGCTTAGGTGGAGTATCAATGCAAGACAGTCGAGTGATCCCTTACATCTGGAGAAAGTTAAGAAGGCATGAGGAGAACTATGTGATGCATTATTTAGAGTTCTTATTGATTAAGTATGCCTTGAGATTTTGGAGACACTACCTGATTGGATGGAAATTTGAACTAAAAATGGACCACTGTGGTTTACAACACATTTTTACGCAAATAAACTTGAACGCTTTGTTGATATTATGGTAGCTGCGGGAGGTATTTACCCCCATGTGTAAACCTAATGAGAATAGAATATTCTGGGAAGAATGAAGAAACCCTAATGAGTTGGCTAATAACTCTAGAAGACAAGCCATCTCAAGAAGATAATTGGTATTAGGTTATTAGCCTACAAGAGAAGAAGTTGTCCAGAAGAAATATTATATATTAAGTAAATAAATGCCTAGAATGAGAAGTCGGCCTAGGTAATTAGCCAGAAATAGTATAAATACAGGAGGGAAGTATTCATTCTGGCATGCATTCTTAGAATTGCAGAGAAGCACTTGTGTCATCAACAAATTGACTGTGTGAGAGTGTTGGTTGGATATTGTGCAGAGGTAGGCCTTTGAGAGATCCTTATATGACTGTCGATTTGATGTAGCATCCCAGACCTTCCGCCATGAGGACAAACAGGAAGGGAAAAGGGGGTCACCTTGTCTGATACCTCTGGACGGTGAGAAAGGTCGGGACAGGACCCCATTGACTAGGATGGAGAAGAAGGTAGAGGAGGTAAGGTTTAAGATCCATTTCACCCAATCCTGATCAAATCAGAAAGAATCTAAGATGGCCCAAAGGTATTTCCAGCTTGCTTTATCAAAAGCTTTTGAAAGATCAAGTTTGATTAGCATACCTGGATTTTTTGTTGTCTTGAGAGAGTGGATGAACTCGTGAGAAAGAATGATGATGTCCATGATTTGTCTTCCCTCTATGTACCCTGCTTGTTCCTTGGAAATGACGAAGGTCAGAATGGGCTTGAGGCGGTTCTCCACCACCTTTGTTATGATTTTGTAAATCACATTGCAGAGAGCGATAGGTCTAAATTGTTTGGTATTAGTGACCCATTCCTCTTTTGGAATGAGGGTGAGAAAGGTCGTGTTGAGGGCCGAGAGGACTTGGCCTGAGGTGCGCAATTCCTCTACAACCTCCCAAACCTCTTCTCTTACTAGGTGCCAATAATGATGGGGCCTTCCCTGGGGGCATGGATTTTGCAGCTTATTCTACTTCCTCTTGGGTGA
This sequence comes from Picea abies, assembly GCA_900067695.1. Classification (NCBI taxonomy): domain Eukaryota; kingdom Viridiplantae; phylum Streptophyta; class Pinopsida; order Pinales; family Pinaceae; genus Picea; species Picea abies. The sequence goes on along the minus strand of CBVK0101971596.1, from coordinate 8,012 downwards.
TAGGTCGCATTAGGGCTGCGTTTTGTTCAGGAGTCACCATAGAGGGTATGAGCCTGGTTACTCATTTGATGGTTGCAGTCCTGTCCTCCCCGGTTTCCGTTAGGAGGTCACGGTAGTAATTGTTAAGATTTGCTTCTATTTGGGTATGTTCTCTGATTGCATTACCCTGGTCATCCTCTAAATGAGTAATTCTATTAATATGTTGACAGTGCACCATTTCTCTATGGAATAATTTTCTGTTATTTTCCCCCTCTTTGAGCCATTGTACCCTGGACTTCTATTTCCACAAAATTTCCTCTTGCCTTTTTCTCTCTTCTAGTTGCGCTTGAAGCTCCTCCTCCTCTTTCATTAGTTCAACAGTTCGAGTTCCTCAAATGAAAGTTTTTTTTATCTCCATTAATTTGTTCTCTATGTCCTACATGCTTTAGAATATGTTTCCAAAGGTGTTCTTGTTCCAGAGTTTCAACGATTGCTTGAAGTTTTTGAGGCATTGTTGAAATTTGTACATGCTTGTGCCATGATCTATTTCTGCCTAAACCCACCGGGACTTTCTAAGCTGATGAAAGTCTGGGTGTGAGAGAAAGAATTTATCAAACCGGAAGGGTTTATATTTAGGTGTTGCCCCTGTTTCTAGGTTGAAGGCAATTGGCCAGTGGTCCGACCCGGATTTTGGGAGAATAAGACTTTCCATATAAGAGTCTTCTTCCATTAGCTCTTCAACCACAAGGAAGCGGTCCAGACGACAAGAAATATGTTGGTTTCCTGACCTACAGTTGGACCAGGTGAAGGTGCCATTACTATTTTCAATGTCTACTAGCTTTAAATGGTCAAAAAGGGTTTTGAACTTACCACTGTCTTGTTCAAGTCTCTTTCTCCCTCCTATTTTTTCTTCCAGCGACAGGATCATGTTGAAATCGCCTCCTAAGATCTAGTTAGGTGTGGTCAGCAAGGTTTTGATGAGGACTAGACGCTCTAGAAGTTTGTCTTTTTCCTATTGAATTTGGGGTCCATAGACATTTGTGATAGTCCCCTCCCAATTCGAGCCTGTGATCTCGAAGTGGGTCATTATTGTGCCTATAGTAGAGAAAGATCTGCTTAAAGTAATAGTGCATGGGTTCCATAGAATGGCCAGACCCCTTGAGGCCCCTATGGAGTCTGTTAGAACAAAATTGCATCCTCTCCAAATACGCTGGAATATGGTTTTAGCATCTGCCCCAACACATTTCATTTCCTGTAACATTAGGATATCTGGGTTTTCTTCTTTGATGCAGTCTCAGAGGATCCTTTGTTTGGATTGACCATTGAGTCCTCTAATGTTCCAGGTGATGATCTTCATCATTATGAGGGTGGTGTTGGGTGGAGGTATCCCTCTGAGAGCTTATGAATCTGCCCTAAGTTCAACATAAGGTTTCCCACCTCCTTGATGAGTTGATGCCCTGGTTTCCGCCCCCTTCTTTTATTCTCTCGCGATACTCTTTTTGAGCCTGAACCTGAGTCTTCGGCTATACCTAGGCATGTTGTGGATCCTACTGAGGAGTTGCTCTTCAGGAAGGGCTTGTAGATCCTTTTGATTGAGGGCCTCCTCAAGTTTTTCTAGATCTATTCATGCTAGATCTCTATCGTCCAGCTGCATTAAGATGTCTCCATATGCATCTCCCCTCTCTTCTGGGTAGATTTCACGATTTGGGCTGGAGGAGGGAGGGTTTTGATTCTTTCCTTTGATGTGATGTGACTCTTTGTGTGGATCTTGGATGGCTTCATCTTTCAAAAACTGGTTCAGAATCTCATATGAGTTTTTGGTCGAGATCTTCCATTTGGGGTCTGGGTTCTGCTTTCTTGGAGGGTTTTTCTTCCTGGCCGTGATAGTGGTGAAGCCATGTTTCTGTATGGTATCACCTACTTTGGTAGCTTTCTTATTCAAAGGGTAATCTCTAAAGAGGTGACCATTTTCATGACATTTCCTGTAGTGGAAATGGATGTGTTCATAGTCTAGTGTGTGTTGCCAGTCTTCATCCTGATATTCCAGCGTTAACGCTCTTGCTAGAGCCTTAGAGATATTCATGTAAATGCATATTCAGGCATATGAAGTGTATTTCCTTTGCTTTGTGGCTTCTGATGTTTTGGCGTATTGACCCACTGTATTTCCTATTCCCATAAGAATCTCCTCCAGCCAGAAATCTTGTGGTAAGGAGTAAAGGCGGATCCAGACAGGAGCCATCGTGAAGTACTCCTTGTCTAAGCTAAATCTTTCCGTCCAAAATCCTAGGAATAACCCTACCGAGTTGTAGAAATATGGCCCGTTCTCAAAGATTCGTACTCTGTCTTCTAGGTTGTACAGAATGATTGTAAAAAAACCTTTGGAGGTGAGTTGGACCTCATAGTCCCTTTTGGGGTTCCATCATTGTTTTATCCATCTGTTTAGATCCCGTCTGGACGACCACATGCCTAGAAATTTGCCAATGAGGGCATGCTCTCTCATAAATTGTGTGTTCCCCTACTCTTATTGAACTTATGATGTATCTCGGAGGTTTGTCCATTTGTGGGATGCATTTTCCGGGCTCCCATCTACGAGGTGCTTTTGGATGGGACGTGTTGGCTTCCACATCCATTTCCTTCCTAAGTCCTTGTTCTCTGGCAAGAAGCTGATCGCGTAGCTGCAGTGGCGGCTCGAATGATGGGAATTTTTATTTTGTACCCAATCGATCATTGGTTGTGACATTATTGTACAAGAGGGGTTTCCCCCCCTCTTCTAAATTCATCCCGATGTATCAGGAAGGAGACAGTCTGTGCCTAGCCGTGGAAGGTGGTTTGTTGCGCGGTGGCTTGATCCGAGCATGTAGAGAGTCGTACCGTACTGAAACTAGGGTTTTTCCTCCCAGCTCAGCGCTCCCCAGATTAATCTTAATCTCACCTCATTGGTTAAATAATTACATAAAAAAAATGCTTTTGTAAATATTCAAATGACATATCACTATACCTCATTTGTTAAATAATTGCATAAAAAAATTACTTTTTTTAAATATTCAAACGACATATCGCTATAAATTGAAGTGTATAGATTAATTGATTATAATAGAAGTGTACAAATGAATTAAATAAAAAACCTAAATTAAATTTCCAATTGGCACTAACTTCCCTCCAAATAATATTAACCATTCTAACCATTCTAGTGAAAATAAATTAACAGGATAATATAAAATACTTCATCATTAATCAATACTAAAACCTATTCAACTTCTATGAAACTCCAAATATAATCAAAACAAAACCACCAAAACCACCAAAGTACGCATCAACTACACGGGCCCATCCATAAAATTTTAATGGACAAGTAACTAGCACAGCCGCAAAGTGGCTGGTGTTGCGGCCGGTGAATGTCGAAAGTTATCTAGACGAACAACACTCTAGTGAATTAAAATGCATGGACAGTGGAAATGCACATAGAGATGAGGAAATCCATAGTTAATCTTAAATGTGGTAATTCCAAAGGTTAATCAGTTAAACGTGGCAATCATATGGTGGTACAGTAATTTCTTAATATAATCAGGTAAATGTTAAAAAGTAAACAGTTTAATTGATGCATTCAAAAATACAAGGAAGTTATGAAGAGTAAATCACATTGATTGATTTGGGAGGACGACTAAGAATATTCCAGCATTTTCAACTGTTAACCATCAGATTAGAATTTTAGATTAAAAGGTGATTAATTGTGCTTTTAGATTAAAAGGTGATTAATTGTGCCCATCTCCAATAGGTATACGCATTTCAGCATAATTACACCTCAACTACACAGACCCATCACTGCCATTACCACACACAAAATTTATCTGTCCATGGCACAAAGGTTATTACATAGGTCTGTCCTTACTATTACCATAGGACCGTCAAGGAAAAGTAATTACAGTGATGGGCCCATGGGTTGGACAAGTAATTCCACACACTTGACAAAATTCCAAACAACAATCATTTCCATTACCACACTAAAAATTCCAAACCACCACACCAAATACAAACAATTTGATACTTTACTGAAAATAATTGAACTTGACCATTCAATCTTTGCCATACTTTGCTTCACTCGATATTGATAGTAGGTGTTGGTTCGAAGGCCATGCAACTGATATGAATGGTGTAAAAGTCTAATGGGGTGTTGGGAAGCCGATTCCATGAATTTTTGTTTAAATTGTAAACAACAATCACCACAGATATTCCACTCGTTGATATGAAGCAAACGCAATCCCCCACTCATTGTACTGCAAACGCATGCGCAGACCAATTAAGTAGCTCCTTAAGAAATTCAGGCATCTGACAATCTCTTTCCACCTCCAAGAAGAGTCTGAGGGGTTTTTATGAAATTCCCAAATAATAACCAACCCATTATTATTCGACATCATCAGAAGTCGCGACCCATAGGTAATGAGACAATACATTCGCCTGCCATTATTCTCTAATAGTCGCGACCCACAGGTAATGAGACCGTACATTCGCCTGCCATTATTCTCTAACAACTCAGGCATTGGTTGTACCCAGAATCGCACTTACCCTGCATCTTGGATGCTGAAAATCAGTATCATGGGTATCCTACATCGACATTCCTCAATAAAACAGTAAAAATAACCATCGCAGCAAATCATCTTATTCGTTTTCTTCAGATCCTATGAAATATGTCCTGCAATCCTCCATGTTTTTATGGAGGAGTCATATATTTTGACTATATTAAGATTTGAATCACTTCTGAGGCCCATGACCACCACTTTGTAGATGTCTGCGCCATCCTCACCTTTCAGGATGGAGAAGACAAGGTCTCTTTTTATGGATGTCAATGGGGGAAGATTGAAGGATCTTTGTGTGTAAGGATTACTTATGGAGATGGAAAACTGTGATAACGGATCTTGCATCAATATCACTAACCTCCCTTTATCCGATCCTCCTGAAAGCACTTCACATTCTCTAGGTAGAAAAGAAAGCGAGAAGTTGACCTTCAAAGTGCCCCTGTAGAAGCAAAATGCTCTGTGGAGCCTTGCTGCCGCAGAAGTAGGCGTGGATTCTTGTTAATAGGCGTCTTAGCCCAAACACCACTTAGGAATTTCCTTGATGAAAGGAGGGAATTCCTTTCCATGGAGACACTGCGATATTTTAAAATGGAATCCACAGGCAACCAGACCAAAGCTTCGTCCTGCAAATCTTTAGGCAACTTCGTCCACCAAGCCTCCTCAAAAATGTCTAATCTCTCCTCTCCATCTGCCATTTCCAATCGAATGGATTGCAAATCTTCAAGCAATTCCTTCAAAAAGTATAATCTCTCCTCCCCATCTGCGATTTCCATTTGGATCGAAAGAGATTAGGTTTGTGTATTTTAGTACAACATCGGTCGTGAATTTATAAGATGTTATGTTCCCGACGGTTTTGATTTTCATTAATAGTATTATATTCGGATTATTATTTTATTTAATAAACCCATAATGTTGTGTACACATAAAAATTAATTGTAATTTATATTATTATAGTTCCTACAAAGTAGGGACTTCATCAATGCATTCCACCATTAACTTCATGTTGGGTGCAAGATTCTATACACCAACCAAATGATGGATGGTTTCCCCAATGTTTAAATATTTATTGTATTGAAGTATATATTGTTTATATATGTTTTTTGTTTCGACTTACCATATACAACCTATATAATAATATTATTGAAATGGAAAAAATAACAAAAAAATTCCAACTATTAGGGGTTTGGGTTAGGTTTTTATATAATAATATTATTGAAATGAAAAAAATAACAAAAAAATTCCAACTATTAGGGGTTTGGGTTAGGTTTTATGTTGTCTTGGTGTAACCATTGTTTTTCATTTAAGGTGATTTGGTCAAAAATGAAAAATAAAAATAAAAATCTAACTGTTAGGGGTTTGGGCTAGGTTTTGTGTTGACTTGGTGTAACCATTGTTTTTCATTTAAGGTGATTTAGTTAAAAATGAAAAAAAAATAAAAAAATCTACCTATTAGGGGTTTGGGTTAGGTTTTATGTTGACTTGGTGTAACCATTGCCATATACAACCTATATAATAATATTATTGAAATGGAAAAAATAACAAAACAATTCCAACTATTAGGGGTTTGGGTTAGGTTTTTATATAATAATATTATTGAAATGAAAAAAATAACAAAAAAATTCCAACTATTAGGGGTTTGAGTTAGGTTTTATGTTGTCTTGGTGTAACCATTGTTTTGCATTTAAGGTGATTTAGTCAAAAATGAAAAAAATAACAAAAAAATCTAACTATTAGGGATTTGTGTTAGGTTTTATGTTGACTTGGTGTAACCATTGTTTTGCATTTAAGGTGATTTAGTTAAAAATGAAAAAAATAACAAAAAATCTACCTATTAGGGGTTTGGGTTAGGTTTTATGTTGACTTGGTGTAACCATTGTTTTGCATTTAAGGTGATTTAGCCAAATGTGGTGTGTCTTTCAATGATATAACCTCTACACATAATTGCACATTATATTGGCAAGTTTGTGGTGAATAAATTATTGTTATTGATATCAAAGGTAAGTATTCAAATATAAATATTTCAAGAAAATGTGAGTTTAATAAATACAAAGTAGAAGTGGATTAGAAATCAAGTTAGGTGAAAGTGGATTAAATATGAAGTTATGTGAAACTCGACTAAAAAATAAAAGTGGATTAAACATGAAGTTATGTGAAAGTGGGTTAAAAAGTAAAAGTGAAATAAAAAGTGAAAGTGGAGTAAAAGTGCACATGGTTTTAAAACCCATGGTGAAGTGAAAGTGGAGTAAAAGTGCACATGGTTTTAAAACCCATGGTGGTATCTTGCCCATGGTACATTGAAAAGTGAACTAAAAAAAAAGAAATTAATTATTTATGTAATGAAGGTCATGTCTTTTCAAATCTTGATGAATTTTCATGTAGAGTTAATGGTAAAGTATTAAAGGAGAAGAGGATTCCAAGAAATAGGGTGTGGGTGAAGAGAGGAAATGTAATATTTACATATGAGAAAATATGGAATATTATTTAAAAGGGAGAGAGTGATGAAGTATGTGAAGATCCAACTAATAGATCTTTCGAAAGAAGAAAGAACGAGCATCGAGCAGATCCGACGAAAGAAGAATGAGCAAGTGTAGAGAAAATATGACGAAACAAGAAGAAGTGAGTGACGAAAATATCTGACGAAAGTAGGAGTGAGTGTTGAGTTGATCTGGTGAAATAAAAAGTAGCGAGCGTAAAGTAGATATGGTGAAAGCATAAGTGACGAGTGCAGAGCACATTTGATAAAGGCAAAAGAATAAAATAGACCAGTGGAGGAAATGCATATGAAGAACTTGTAAGCTTGTAAGTAGGTTGGTGTCTACAAAACAAATAGAAGAGGGGATCTGTATCTGTAGTAGTTCAGTGCCTACAAACAACATAGGGGATCAGTGTGTCTAGTAGGTCGGTTCTTAAAAATAGAAAAACAGATTGGTGTCTCAAGTAGGTTGGTGCCTACAAACAACAGATGGGATCAATGTCTCTAGTAGGTCGATACCTACAATAAAAAGGGGGGTTTGGTGTCTCTAGTAGGTTGGTGCCTATAAACAATAGAAGATATGGGCCACCACAAAGGGTGTGCCCCTTCCTTCGCCACTCATCATGAGGAAGTCTAGTTTCTATTGTAATCAATTCACTAATTTTTGTTCGCAAGTCAATATGTTAGCTAGTTGTGTTTGTAAACAACACTCACCATTTTTACTAGGTAGAGAATTTTATAATAAAGAAAGTGTTAGTTAGTTTTATAAAAAACCCTCATCAGTATTAAAATGAGGTCTCTTCAGATTATTAATTTAGAATGTATGTGTGTTAGTCTATTGCTGAGGAAACAACTCTCACCAGTCTGGTTGGGTAGAGAACTGCAGAAATAAAGCAACAAATTATTTTGTAACTACAAAATAAACCAAATAAACAACTCACCCTTCATTGTAATAAATTTCACCCCTCCCTATTGCAATAGATTGA
>CBVK0101971591.1:0-10107 GCA_900067695.1 Picea abies | reverse complement strand
TGGAAAATTAGCCCATGAACGAAATTTAGCCCCTAAAATCATCCTTGCTTTCTAGTAAGCCTGGTGCAAATACTTTCCCCATAAACTGAGAGAAAATGAGATGAAGAAGGAGGAAGTAAAAAGAAATTTGTTGCAATCGTGAATTGTTGATTTTTGTACTTCCTCCATATATTAGAACCATGCTCATCCATGTCATCATTCATGTCATTTAATTCTTGTACTTACAGGTAATAAAGCATAAAAATAGTTACAACAAATGCATGAGGGAGTATATCGCAATTCTGATCTACATGGAACTTGCTCTATCAAATTAATAGATCAAAGTCACTGTGAAGTTTGGATCAGAGTTGAAATCACTTGATTGATTTGGTGATATGAACTATAGAGATGAAAATATTATCATTGTAGCAGCCATTGATATTTACAACCTATTGTATCAATTTCAGCATTGATCTACGCATATTTTGAGCTTTGTAGCAATCACAAACTTCATGTCACCTATGTGAATCACAAGACCAATATTTAGCAACATAATTGAATGTCTTTTACCCCTACTTAGAGTGTTTCAATCCCNNNTGAATGTCTTTTACCCCTACTTAGAGTGTTTCAATCCCATTTTAATTGCAAGAAAGAAACTAATCCCTCAACCAGACCCATTGTTCCAACCAACACACCTTGGAGTTTTTTCTTATCTTGGACACAAATGGTTGTGCTTTATTGACTTGATAAAATCATGGATCTAATCCTTTAATTAATAGTTGTGATCCATACATGGTTTTTTGAGTTGGTTTGAGGGGTGGATTACCATATTGATTCCATTCTTGACAAAACCCATGTTTTAGATTTCCTTCAAATTGCACGTGATCATCCAGACAATGGAGTGACTACGGGAATTTTGAGCATGAACTACTATAGGAATTGTTTGAATACAACAATTCTAAGCATGAACTGCTACAGGAATAGGAATAAGAAGATATGCTAAAGGAATTCTCCTTTCTCGAATAATTTTGCATGCATTGAGTGAAGGAGATCTGTGTTTCTACCTTAATTGATGATCTAAGAATGACCCCTTATTATTATTATTACTATTATTATGCATTTATTTATACACTACCCTACCCTACTTGATAAAGGAAACATTTTCTCAAGTGTGGGAATATCTCCAATGAATCCATGTGCGCAAAATAATTACAAATAAACTCATATCCAAATATGAAAAATATACCTCAAGGATTGTCCAGATATGAGGAACCAACTAATATAATTGACTTGATTCCAAGAAGTGTTGAAGAAAGAAGTAGTGCTTTGGCTTGATGATTTCCTAGAACCAGTATTCAATGTAGTCACTCATCCTTATGTTTACTTCTTCATTTTTACTGACTTTCATTCCCTCCTTTGTCATAATCTCTAGATATTTAAGGACTTGGGTCTTGCACAAAGGAAAACTTGAAAGGGATTATGCAATCTCAAGTTGCACTGTCTACTCTCCATCAAATGTTTTCCATGGTTATTTGGATTCCTCTGCGGATTTGCAAAGACAATTAAATAAGGCTTCTAGATCTTCTTGTTATAAATATGGTTCAAGGAACTCTTATTCTTATGTCTCTTCAGATCTATCTCGAAGTGCTACCAAGAATTGAGAAAGTTCTTGGAGTAGAAGATTCTTGAGCATTATGAAGTTCTTCAAGTTGGTCAATAATCCATGTTTTGCACATGGATTAGTGCATCGGGTTCTTACATATCTAAAACTTATAAATAAAATTTCAAGGAAAACCATGAAATTGAACTCTCATGGTACTAAGTCCATGTTGTCACTAAGACCCTATTAACATGAGTAGTGAATCAAACTAAAAATCTACTCACTTCAATAATAACTTCTTAAGCACTTCCCTAGCAAAAGGTCGAATTATATGGTAATAATTTTGATACATTTAATCATCAATCCAAGTTGGTAAAATTGTGAAGTGCCAGGCACAATATATGCAGAGCTAATTTAAAATTGTTTAACACGCCATTTTCTAATGAAATACGAAGAAAAACTAACATAATGGGTTTCTCATCTGACAGTGAATATTCTGAGGTAGAATCGGTTTGAATACAATTCCTTATATTGAACAGTACTATATTGGATTCACTCTATGAGTTAGATTGACAACCTTCAATTTGAAACTATAATCAACATAATGGAGAAACTAATACATGTAGGTAAGATGTCTATCATGAGCAGTTGCCAAACCAGTGAAGAATTGGTGACCATCAATTGCATCAAACTACAGCTCTTACAAGTTCCTTTTTCATAGAATCACCATTCAATCTAATATACAAGGAAGCATGAAATTCATGTTCCAACAAGTATTAATTTGATCCGCACAACAGAAATAAAATTGCAAAAATTGAATAAACTCACACAACAAAAAGAAATTATTGAACAACATATACCAAAGGAAGGGAGCATGTATCCTTTGGCATAAGATTCCAAGAAATACTACAATGGATATCTCTTGATATGAAACAAGTTCTTTATTCTAGAATTATCCCCTGAATTACATTGATCCTTCTTACATTTATACATATGGCTTACATTTTGAAGAAGGAAAATGGTTACAACAAAATGAGACCAGATCCCAAGTGCATGGATCTACAACCAACACAAGAATTGATTAAGGTGATGGAGGTTAACTAATGGATGTTGGATTTGCTTGGATGAAGTACAAAAACATAATCTTTGACAAAACCATATTCCCAAATTCATCCACAAGAGGAGTAACCACCCAAATATTGAGGTGCTACAGGAATTTGGGCCGCAATAGGATTTCTTGGAAAATCCATCTTGAACATCCGCCAATATCTCCCAAACAATTTATTGCTTTGGAAATTTTCTTTCATTTTAGTCAATTTGGGCCATTATGCACAAAACCCATGTCTTCGATTTTCCCAATTCGTCTTCATCTGTCTGGAAATTGTAATGGCTATATTGCTACTAGAAACATGTCGCTATAGGTATTCCAATAGTACTACAGGAAAAAGAAGGTGCATGTTATTCTAGTAGTCACATAGATTGCAATTCTGGTAGTAAACTGTTGAACTTTTGGAAGTAAGTTAGGAAACCACAAAGTCTACTCTAAATAAACAACAAAACATGTGGAAGAATAAGAAATTAATGATTGATTGTCTTATAAATCTCGGATGTAGTGAAGGCTTATAGAATGGGAAAATACAGAAATACAAGTGAAAAATAGGTGAAGATGAAGGATAATTCAAGCGGAAGTGGAATAAATTGTCATTGAAAACATATTATTATGAGACTCAACATCTCCCCCACACTCAAGTCATTGCATGTCCTCATGCAACAAAGCTTGTGAATGAATGTTGCATAAGTCATTGCATGTCCTCATGCAACAAAGCTTGTGAATGAATGTTGCATACTTGGAATGTCTAGTCCCTTAGTCTACACTCTTGACTAGGTCAAAGGGCCTTGAAATTTCTATGTTCTGATGTTATTTGTACAATATCAAGGTCCAATACTTTGAATGCAGAAGTTGTGTTTTCCCTTAAGTCTTTTTTAATGTTTTAGATAATGCCAGTGGAAAGGAACAAAACGGAAAAAGTAATTGGGTGTTCTCAGGTTGAATCCTTGTAGTTATCCAAATTGTGTAATGCATGTGTTATCATACTTAGTGAACATTACATCAAAGTACGAGATGGATAAGAAATATAGGGAATGATTTTTTTATGGGAGAGATTCAACAATTAATGATATAAATCCCCAAGTTAGATATGTACTTAGAAATAGAAATTGTAAGCACCTAATTACCTTTCCTTTTACCTTTGTTCCAACTTGGTTTCTTTTGATGTGATATAGGTATGCAGATCCTATTGAAGAGGGTTGAATATGGTTGTATAATGAAGAGAAAATTGTTGGACACCAACTGAAAGAGTTCATGATGTAAGGATGGAAATTTCTTGCTGCTAGTAGCCATCTTTCCAGTAAGCCTAGCACAAATTCTCTCCCCAAAAACTAAGACAAAATAAGATGAAGGAGGAAATACAAAGAAATTCACTACAATAGTGAATTATTAATTTATGTACTTCCTCCATATATTAGAACCATGGTCATCCATGTCAGCATTCATGTCATCTAATTCTCATAATTGCAGGTAATAAAGCATAAAAATAGTTATAACATATGCATGAGGGAGTATATCGCAATTCTGATCTACATGGAACTTGTTATGTCAGATTAACATATTGAAGTCATTGTGAGGTTTGGAGTAGAGTGTATATCCATTGATGAACGTGGCAATATGAAATGTGGAGCTGAAAATATTATCATTGTAGATGCCATTGATCTTTACAACCTATTGTATCGATTTTAGCGTTGATCTACACATATTTTGAGCTTTGTAGCACTCGCAAACTTCACGAAACATGTATGAATCACAAGGTTGATATTTAGTAACCTGATTAATTGTATTTTACCCATTCTTATAGAGTTTCAATCTCGTTTGAATTACAAGAAATAAATTAATCCCTCAAACAAACACATCGTTCCAACCAACATGCCTTGGATTTTTGATAGTCTTGGACACAAATGGTTGTGCTTTTCTTACTTGATAAAAGCGTGGATCTGATCCTTTGACAAATATGTGTGCTCCATACATGGGTTTTTGAGTCATTTTGAGGGTTGGGTTACCATATTGATTATATTTTTGACAAAACCCATGTTTTAGATTTCCTTCAAATTGCACATGACCATCCAGACCATGGAGTGACTACAAGAATTTTGTAGGAATTGTCTGACTACAAGGAATTCTGAGTTTGAAATACTACAGGAAATTTCTGGCTATAGGAACAAGAACATGAGATCTTCCAGAGGCCTTCTCCTTATTAATGTTTTCTCTATTATTCCTCCCACCCCCACCCTCATATATGAGGGTGGGGTGGAGGGAATAATAGAGAAAACATTAATATGAGGGTGGGGGTGGGAGGAATAATAGAGAAAACATTCCCTGCACTAGGTGAAGTATATATGCGTTGTTACCACAATTGATGATCTAAGAATGAACCCTTCTTATTATTATCATTCATTTATTTTTGAACTACCCTACCCTACTTGAAAAAGGAAACATTTTCTCAAGTGTAGGAGTATCTCCAATGAAGCCATGTACGTAACAGAATCACAAATAAACTCATATCCAAATATGAGAAATATACCTCAAGGACTATTTAGATATGAGAAACCAACTGATTTGATTGACTTGATGCCAAGAAATGTTGAAGAAAGAAGTGATTCTTTGGCTTGATTATTACCTGGAACTAATATTCAATGTAGTCACCTATCCTTATGTTTTATTCTTCATTTTTACTTACTTGCATTCCCTCCTTTTTCATACTCTACAAATATTCAAGGACTTGGCTCTTGCACAAAGGAAAACTTGCAAGGGATTCTGCAATCTCAAGTTCCATTGTCTGCTCTCCATCAGATGTTGTCCATGTTTATTTGGATTCCTCTACGGATTTGCAAGGACAATTAAAGAAGGCTTCTAGATCTTCTTGTAGTAAATCTGGCTCATGGAATTCTTGTTGTTCTATCTCTTTAAATCTATCTCCAAGTGATACCCAGAATTAAGAAAGTTCTTGGATTAGAAAATTCTTGAGCATTCTAAAGTTATTCATGTTGGTCAATAATCCTTGTATTGTGCATGGATTAGTGCATGGGGTTCTTACAGATCAAAAACTTATAAAGAAAATTTTGAGGCAAAGCATGAAATCAGACTCTCATGCTACCAAGGCCATGCTATCACCAAGACACTATTGACATGGGTAGTGAATCAAACTAAAAAGATACTCACTTCAAGACTAACTCCTTAAGAACTTCCTCGGTAACAATGCCAAAATGGTGGTCGAATTATGTGGTAATAATTCTAATACATTTAATCATCAATCCAGGTTGGTAAACTTGTGAATTGCCAGGAACAATATATGTAGAGTTGATCTCAAAGTGTTTAACATGCCATTTTCTAATGAACTACGAATCAAAACTAACAGAACCAGTTGCTCATCTAATAGTGAATATTCTAAGGTAGAATTGCAGGTTGAATATAGATCCTTATATTCAATAGTACTTCAATGGATTTAATCTATGATTTAGATTGAAAACCTTCAATTTGAAACTATAATCAACAGAATGGAGAAACTAATACATGCAGGAAACATGACTATCATGAGCAATTGCCAAACCAGTGAAGAATTGGTGACCATCAATTGCATCAAACCGTGGCTCTGACAAGTTCCTTGTTCAGAGAAGCACCATTCAAACTAACAAACAAGGAAGCATGAAATTTATATTCCAACAAGCATTAATTTTATCCACACAACAACAACAAAAAATTGCATAAATTGAATAAACTCGCACAACGAAAGAAACTATTGGACAACATATACCAAAGGGAGGTGCCCTATGTCCCTTGGTGTATACTACCAAGAAAGACTAAATTGGAGAGCTCTTGATATGAAACAAGTTATTTATTCCAAAATTATCCCCCTAATTACATTGATCCTTCTTACATTTATACATATGGTTTACATTTCAAAGAAGGAAAATGGTTACAATAAAATGAGACCAGATCCAAAATGCATGGATCTACAACTAAGACAAAACTTCATTAAGGAAATGGAGGTTAACTAATGGATGTTGGATCTATTTGGATAACATAGAAGCACAAAAACATAATATTTGACAAAACCATATTCCCAAATTCATCCACAAGAGGCGTAACCACCTGAATATTGAGGTGCTACAGGAATTCGGGCCGCTACAGGATTTCTTGGAAAATCTTTCTTGAATATTCACCCATATCACCCAACCCATTTTTTTATTTTTATTTTTTTGGGGGGGGAGGGGAATCTACCCACAAAATACTCAACATGGGTAATTCTACACAAAACCCATGTCTTCGATTCGCCCAATTCATCTTCATATGTTTGGCAATGCCATGGAAAAACTACATCTAGAAATAGGTTGTTGTGGGTAATCTAGTTGTACTACAAGAACAAGAAGATGCTTGTTATTCTAGTAGCCACATAGATTGCAATTCTGGTAGTAAACTGATGAAATTTTGCAAGTAAGTTAGGAAACCACAATTCTATTCTAAATAAACATCGAAACACAGGGAAGAACAAGAAATTAATTATTAATTGTCTTATGAAACTCATATGCGGTGAAGGCTTATAAAATGGAGAAATATGGAAACACAAGTGAAAAATAGGTGAATATGAAGGATAATTCATTGAAAACATATCAATTTTGAGACTCAACATCAATTCATCGCATGTCCTCATGCAACAAAGCTTGTAAATGAATGTTGCATACTTGGAATGTCTAGTCCCTTAGTCTGCACTCTTGACTAGGTTAGAGGGCCTTGAAATTTCCCTTTTCATCAGCATTGGTCTATGACTCTTGAAAAAGAATGGAAAGAATATAAATCTCACTGATGTTGATCAAATCCAAAGACCACAGATAATCCTCAATCATATGATACAAGCGCTCGACTAATCTGTACCATTGGAAAATAAAGATGGGATTCATCTGATTTTGGCAAGTCAAGTGTCCATGTCACATGAAAGACATGAGTTTCGTACTTCCACATAACCCACAATGTGTATTTTCATACTGCCACATCACACAAATGCATCCCCCATTTCCATGTCATATCTATATGGTTTTCTCGATTTTATCAAGCTTCATAAGATTTTGTGGAGATGATGAAAACACAAACACTTCACAATTCGTCAACACTAATGAGTTCATCATCCATCGGTGAATTTAGTTTCACATTTGAAAAATCCAAAGAGGCAAGTCACTCNNTAAATAGTTTATGCTCTATCGGTGTCAGCCTTCCTCGTTCTTAAAAATCTCATGTGCACATATTTGTTTCCATCGATGCCCAATCTCCATGGAAGTCGCTTTAAATTTGAGTCGTTCAACCCACGTTTCCTTTTAATTGTAGTTGTTGAAAGTTTAAATACACTATTAGCCTTTCACAGTTCTTATGCCTAGGAGCCATCCCTGCACAAGGCTATGTCACCATGCCCCGACTAATCATACCTTTCCATGACAACCTCTACATTTTCGTCTAATGTTTTAGGTAGCGTATCATATGCCAAGTCACAATATGGGTCAACGTGTCATGACACATCACCATTCAGAAAAGAAATTGTGCGTCGATGAAAAGGGTGAATTTTGCATAGAATTTCATCAGGATCAGCGATGAGCATTGAAAGAAAATTTTGCTCGAAAGCAGACGATCTCAAACCCCCAACCCTCGACTAGGAAAGGCATTGCATACCAAATATTTGAAATCATTGATGAACTAAGAAACGGGTGTTCATGCCATCATACAATGTAAATAATTAATTCCAAGCATGGCATGCAGGTGGGTGTATTCAAGTCTTAAGATTTATGAAATTTTGTTGTACCCTAGTGTTTAAGAGCTAAATTTGACTTATAGGGAGTTGAGATATATGTGAATGAACGATTTATTTTGGGCATTCTTGCTATCAATTGTGTGAAGAGATCTTGCACATCGAATAACATCTCGAGTTCAAGTAATTTGTGTGTTACAACTGTGTCTATGCCAATTCAAGGCATTTTCTATATCGGAATTAATAAGTTTTAATGTTAATTTCTCTCATTGTACCAAGTACACATTTAAATTGAATAGTTGTTGTGATTCTTAGATAGTGTGAATGAGTTATGGATTGATTGTTGTTGTTTCCTTGTATAAAATTCCTCTACGAAGACCTACTACCTGGCATTCTCTGAAAACACCCAAGGGGAAAGGTGCTCCGCTAGGTGAAGCATTGAACCTAACCCTTATTGAAGAAACAATAGCAGACGTCCAAAGTAGAGCCCATAATCTGAGTTTCGTTGAAGGTCTTCATCCAACCATCGTTATAAAAGGACATAGAGGCAAGCATTGGGTCTAAGGTACTTCTACTTTCATGGAATGGCTTATTTAATAAAAATAAAGCACTCATACTACCTAGAGTTCACACCCCACATTAACCCAGAGATTAGACCCATAGACGACTAGGTTTCCCCAAACATGGGTTATTCTTTGTTACACATGATGGCTACTAAGTCCCATTTTTTCCCTGTGTAGAAGCTTTAGAGTGGATCATCATTCATACAGACATATTAAATTTCTTAATCAATGATGAACATGGGTAGTGTGTGGGAATTTTCTTACCAATAGAGGTTAATAAATATTACAAACTTTGAAAACCATAATTCATATTAAGCATTGACTTTGTGGTAGAATTTCATGTCAATCACAAAGCCAGCAAACTGGTGGCATCCTGGTGGAAAGAGGACAGGAATTTCATTAACCGAAACTCAGGATGGTATGGAGTGACAAACTTAAGGGAAACCTACATGTACCTAATGGCCTTTCTTTGTATATTGTATGGTGAAAAGGATTGTTATAGGTTCTCTAAAGCCTAGATGCCTTTAACTTACACTATGGCATTATCAGGAGGTATCTTTAATTTGGGTGTCATTGTATCTAAATAGTTGAGCACTAGAATAGATCAAGCTCAAAACCCTAAACGAGGAGATGTGCCTTCATTCTACATGGCCTCTTACTTGTTGGATGTGGTTTGTGAAAAAAATGTGTTTTCAGAAACGAATTTGATTTGGCATGTATCTAAACTTCCTATGCATGTATACTTTAGCATTTTATGGGACAACATGTATAAAAAATATCATACCCCATGATCTATGACTTGTTCCTGGAAAAACTATATTTTATTATTTTCTACCAGGAATGTCCATGGCTTTCAAAACAAAGAAAAAATATCATCTCCCTAATTGCAAACTAGTACTTCGAAGAAAAATGCACATATTTCAGGATTTTTGGAGCCACAAGGGCCCCACACTTATTACCAGCTTATGTACCACATAGTGTTGGCACAGGGGTAGACCAGAGGTTCAATGCTTCAACAGCGCGCCAACAAAACCCTAACTACTTTCCCTTTTGGCAACACCTACGGAGCAAATGAAGTCTCACCCGAGGTAGAGGCAGGGGGGGTTGTAGGACTCAAGTG
>CBVK0101971577.1:0-10180 GCA_900067695.1 Picea abies | reverse complement strand
TATGGTTGGGAGGTTCATGGAAGGTCTGCACACAGTTGGTGGTCTTCTACGAAAATATAAGTACCATTTCTATGTTCATTTACATGTTGTGTATTTGTACATGTCTAATATTTGTAAGTATTCCATGTATATGTTGTATGTGTAGGATTATTGTTATTTCCACATTGATATGTATATTAGCATATTGTAATTTTCTGTTAAGTTATATATGTATGATATTCCGTAAGAGTTTCTGTGTTCTATAGATTAGCATTTATATGGTTGGGTACGTTACATTTTGGTTATCTAAAGCTCAGTAAGGATGTGTTTTAGAGTAGCATGGTCTGGCCTAGGTGGCCGAGGGTGTTACAATATGGTATCACATCATGAAATTGTTTTTGGTGGCATGCCTTGGCTTGGATGGCTAGGGATGTAACAGTTATTGATCACTACCGCTAGCCAAACAAAATAGTTGGTGTTTTGGAGGGAATAATCGATAGCACCATCCATAGATATCCTCAATCGTATGTTTCACACTTCATCATTGAATTTATCAGGACATGTATCCTCTACATGCTTCATGGCTATTAAATCTCCTAGGATTCACATAACTCCTAACTCACTTCTTTGTGAGGCATGCCACACCTACAACATGGCTAACTATTTGCAATGGAAGAGTCTTTGAATCCTTGAAATTATATGCATGTGCCTCATTATATTATGAGGAGGACCATGTTCGTTACCATTTTTTATTTTATTTATGGCACCTATCATTCCCACATTCTAGACATATCTATTTTTCTGCATATTCATTTCTATGTAGAATACAATTACTCAGACACGTGTCATGTGATTTGTACTCAACATCGAACATTTTCATCATTTTATCTACCTCTACAAAACAATCGGGAAATAAATTATCACTCAAAAGTAACTTGTCTTTTAGTAACCTGCAATTAATGGGAAATGGAAATGTACATTGTCATTAAGAAAAAATAAAATAAACCATTTTCTTCCTTCATTATGTGAAAACATTCCTCAAAAAATCAGGGCACTTAATTGTTAGTTCCATCAAAAACACTAAGAAACAAGCATATGACATACCATACATTTCTTACAAGTTGTATAATAACATTGTTGTTCCTAATTGGGTATACATTTACCCCTGTGCTCGACCAAAGAGAGGGGCGGTGGAAGTAGATTTTAGACTTTCGAAGAAGGTATCTACGACATTTGTTTCATCGCCTAGTTCATTTTGCTGAAATGAATTTAACAAAATTCCCTCCATGTCTTGGGTATCCTGCAAGAAATCATCCATACTAATCTCTATATTGTTTCCTTCATCCCCACCATGTGAAGAACTAGTGTTACTATAAAGGTTTTGAATTGGTGACTCAAGACATAGTGGGAATTGAATAGGTGGTTGTTTGAACCATTCTTGGTATGCTTCCTCTATGATTTGTGCTAATTTAGAAACAAGCTCGTGACTTGAAATCATAGTGGGTGCAGTAGTAGATGTGGATAGGTCGCTCATCATCAGAATCCTGATTGTAAAAATATTGAACATTACATGGATAATATTTGTAACATAATGCATTTAATATGTTCAAACATTATACCAAACACTTAGTACAAGAATGGAGTTTTTTTCCCAATAATAAACATGAAACCAACCAATTTATAAAGAAAATATGAAATTAAGAAATACATTTCCATTAGCTCCATTGAAAATCCAAAAATACAATTACTCAATCATCTTTTTCTTACACCCTATGAGGTTTTCTACATAAAAGAGATCCAATTCATGGTGTAATATCGTTGACTCGAGATGATAGTGGGAATATGTCATTTTACATTTCATTGGGTAAATAAGCTATCTATTTTCATAAAATATATTCTTGAAATATCCTTCTCTTCATAAGAGATTGCAAAATTTTGGGACTACTGAAATATCTTGAGCATCTGAACTCGATCATGAATCTTGATCTTGCAAAATTCAATGAATAATTATTCAAATGCACCTGCATACATAACATAAATTCAATGAGATAGATGAATTATAAATAAAATATATACATATTGCAATCAGCATGAGAGAACTTGAAGGATTTCCAATGATATGGAATGCACTAGAATAAGAAAAATTGCCCATTTGATATTATAATTCCTTTTTTCATGCATTTGAGCCAAAAAATGTCATCTTGGGAAGCATACACAAATATAAATTCAAACATCATTTTGAATAAATTTTATAAATTAATGATGTGTTTCATCATATAAAGACACATGAGTGATTTTTGATAAACTAAATTCATCAGTGCATTTAATTCAGTGAAGCACCAAATATTGACCTCCACTATTGCCTCCACAAAGAAAAACCTCTACAAAATTTCAAATGTGCATGTTTTCATATTCATTTTGCAAATTAAAATATTTGATGGTGTGTTATTACTTACACACCCCACCAACACATTTCTAACTGTATAATGCACCAACTGAAGCAATTTGTAAACATAAGGCATGCCAACTATCAATGTGTTGAAATGTATTACAAAAAATAAATTGGTGTGTTATATGTACACGCTGCACCCATGCACTATTCACTGTATAATGCACCATGTTGAACACACACTTATACTGAGAGGGGGGGTGAATCAGTATAAGGAAATCTTTTTCTTTTTAACATTCATAAACCATGATGAAGCAATCACATAAATATAACAACCAGAAGATGCATTATTTAACGTGGAAACCCTTTTGAGAAAAAATCACAAAAAAATATTTTATTAATTTGTAGGCACCAACCTACTAGAGACACCAATCCCCACTTCTTTTTGTAGGCACCAACCTACATGAGACATCTATCCCCTCTATTGTTTTTAGGAACCAACCTATAGGAGACATTGATCTCCTCTATCTTTTGTGGGAACTGACCTACAAGAGAGATTGATCCCCTACGATGTTTGTAGGCATCGACCTACAGGAAACACCAATCCCCTTTGTTGTTTGTAGGCACCAACCTACTAGAGACACCAATCCACATAGTTATTTTTTATGTATGCACCAACCTACTTACAAGTTCATCATTTGAATTTCCTTCAGTGGTATTCTTGTTACTTTTGTCTTGACCAAATCTTCTCTATGCTCATTACTTCTTCTTTCACCGGATCTACTATGCACTCTCTACTTCTGCTTTCACCAGATCAACTTGACACTCACTCCTAATTTTATCATATCTTCTCAATGCTTGCTCCTTATAATTTCTCTCTTCCCTCACTAAATCTTATTGCTTCTTCTTCTACTTCTTCCTTAGATCTAGTTTTGCAAGTTTTACTTTCTAGAGAAACATATATATTTTATAGAACACCGGATCTGATCTTCACTAATATTTAAGTGTTTCTTCTTGAATGATATCCAATCGTCACTCCTCAAATGGTATGCATAAGAATATTATATTTTCACCCACACACACATTGTTTCTCATAACCTTATTATCCATTTATACTTTTCCATAAGCTTTACATGAAAAGTCATGTTCATTTAAAAAGACACGACTTTTATTAAATAATGATTAATTTTCTCCATTTTTTATTTTTAATTCACTTTTTAGCATACCATGGGTAAAATACCATCATGGGTTTTTAATCCATTTGAAGATAGCATTTCCACTTTCACTTTTACATTTTTTAATCCGTTTTCATGTTTAATACACTTTTACATAAAATCCACTTTCACTTTTATGATTTTTTTTAATCCACTTTCATGTTTACTTGACTTTTAGGTAACTCCACTTCCACTTAAATCTTCCACTTTTGTATTTATTAAAGTCACATTTATATTTGAATAATTACTTACCTTTGACATTAATGACAATACTTTATTCAACAATCTCCCACTTTGTCATTGATGGAAATGATGTACTAAAAAATACATCATCTTCCAAAAATAAAAATAATTATCCCTTGTCTGCAACTATCCTTATCTATAATTCTCCTCCCATCTTCTACAAATATCCCTCTGTTTGTAATTATCCCCCTTTGACATCAATGGAAAACATATTCTCCCCCTGAGTTGTTCTTCTTTTCTAACAAGATGAGAGGGATATCACTCCCAACTTCCCTCTAAGATATTCAAATGTTTCTCTAGGAAGGGGTTTGGTAAAAGTATCTACAACTTTTTACTTGGTGGAAATGTATTCTATATTGACACTTAGTTCAGCTACCTTCTATTTTTAGGAAGTGGTACTTTATGGGAGTATTTTTTTTCTTTTTCTGCATAGTTCCTTTTTTTGTGTTTACCCCCCTTAGACTGTTCTTTCTCTTGTAGTTTTTTGAAGTAGCTCCCCTTATGAATGTATTATATTTTCTTGTTGTAATTGTTGAGTCTTCTCTATTTTACCATCACTCTCATGAACTACTCCTTTTTTTAACTTATTAAAAATATTCCAAATACTTTCTATATGTTTTACTATCACAGTACAATTAGTTATTCACAACTGATAGGATTGGCTACCTTCAACATTTGCTCACAATCTACTTCTAAAAAATTAATGGTTTGTTGTTGTTAAAAAATGTCCATCTTCAACTTATCTCATCTCCATGTGCTTTGAATACTCAAACTTCTATGTGCCTTCATAACATCTAAGGGATATTCCACATTAATATTTATGTTTTTGGTTTTCTAGTGATTGAATGTCATGAAAACACCATTCGGATTTACTTCAAAAACACTTTCCTGAACATGGTCAATGTTGGTCACAATGTATAGAATGTTTATGTGGACATGTATTTTATTTTTCACAGTACATACCTCAAACCATGTCAACTCCTAAAGTTACATACACCACTCACAAAGACTTATGAGGCTTCCTTGGACAACTGTGTAGAGATGCCATCAAATTTCATTCCCAACTATCAAAAATCCTTGAATGTCTGAAGAAGGAAAGTCCATAATATTGAATGGAAATTATATGCATGCCTCCCAAAATATAGCATCCTCCACTTGTACTTTTTTTGCCATTAACATTTCCTTCCTCAGTGGTAAAAACTACTCGAACATTATAGAAAAAACTCCTGAATAAATATGGACTCTATCACTAACAATGCAAGATAATCAGTCTATGTCAATCTAGACAGTCTATGTATCCAATATAAATAATAACTCACATCTCCAACAACAATTGAACATGGTTGGGTTGGTTTCATCAAGTCCAAGTCGATTCAATAAGAAATAGTCGAGTCAATGAGAAGACATAAATTAGGTTTGCATATCAACAAATTCAAGTATCCCCCCTCTACGGTATCAATAATTAGCAACAATAGTTCTTGTCAAAAATTCTAGTTGCGAAAAAACCCAATCGAAACTCTAGTCGACTGTCATGTCAGGTCGATTCCTAGTCGACCACTTCCAAAGAAATCATCAGTAAGTAAGAGAAACACTACATGATTGTACAATTGATGATACACAATGATATGAAGTCTTCAAACAAATAGTAAAATGATTCCATGGCCATACATCAATCCAACCACAATCTATTGTGGTAGTTGACATTGGTCCACAATTTTGACTTTCACATCTCTTTTGCAATCATCTGAAAACATGATTTCCATTCCTTTTATTTTTAAGGTGACTTTGATGATAGGGCATAGAGTTTTGTGCTAGTTGATCAAAGGAAGTATGTCGAGGGTTAGGTTGACTTATGGGAGTAGAACAACCAGACATATCAACAACAATGTCATTTGTAAGAACATCTTTAGTTGTTGGTATGTTAGGAGAATGTATCACATCAATATATTCAACATAATCAACAATAGTTTGTTCTTATAGAAACCCAGTTTGAACTCCTTATGCAATAAACAAAACTTGTTTGGTTGTAGAAAGGCTAGGTGTAGGTAGGGAAGAAACAACAACATGATATCCAAGACCATTATTAATGAATGGATACCTTTGACAATTGATGATATCATCTAAAATTTCATTATTCTTTTCAAACTTCAAGATTTTTTTCAACTGAGTAGATGAATTTTACAAATTCTTCTTAACGAAACAATCTCAAATTCTAGCTCTTTGCAATTTTCTTCTCTTTTCTTTAGATGGATTTTTACCACTTCTTTTATCCTTATTTCCTCTTATAATTGAAATTTTAGGCTTATGATAAACTTTTATGAATCTTCAAGTCTTTGTGACATTTTTTTGTTTTGAATCATGATCCTCTTCTTCATATTTTTGCAGTTTCTCCTTTTGTTTCAAATTCATTTCCCTTAGCTTCTTTTTTTATCTTAAGGAATAGATGATTTCTTCTTCAAGATCCACTTTTCCAACTGTTTCAATGTTTTCCTCTTTTTTTGAATCCATCATTTCTTTCCCTTTGTCTTCATCAATATTTGTTTTTATTTCCATAAAAAGAGTTTCTTATCTATCACTATCATAACTACTTTCATTGCGTTCTTTAGATGAGTCATTGACCCCTCTTGAGTAGAGGCTCTTCTTCTTCTTCTTATACGAGTTCTTATTTTTATGCGTGTCTTCTTTTTGGATATTTTTTTGTTGATGATGTTTTCTCTTTACGTTATAATATTCTTCATAAACACTAATTTCATTTTTCTCATATGGACACTTAGCAACAAAATGTCCAACTTTTCCATAGTTAAAGCATTTAAAGAGAAACCTCCCTTTGTATTTTCCAAACCCCTTTTTAAGTTATCTCACAAAACTTTCTTCCTATGCATTCGATTCATAGGTGGAACAATCTCTTGATTTGTTCTCTTTTTTCTTCATCTTCTTGGAGGATTTTAAATTTAATTCCATTTTTTATGTTTTTTCCTTTTCAGTCCTAATTTCATATGCAGTGAGGATCGCATGAAATTCATCCATTGTTAATTGATAAATAACCCTCATTTCCTCAATGGCATATACTTTTCATCAAATATTAAGGGGAGTGATTTCAACACCTTTTGAACGATTATTGGTTTTTCAACTATTTCGACAAGTCCACTAATGGTGTTGACAATTTCATCTACACAAATGAGATAGGTTGCAACATTTTCTTTGTCTTTCATATTTAGACTCTCTAAATTTCTTCTCTAATTTTGGAGCTTATACTTCTTGACCTTTTCCTCTTCTTCATGGATGTTTTGAAGTTTTTCCCAAATTTATTTCACAGATTTGCAACGCATTACTTCAACATAATCTGATTTTGATAGTCCTCACACGATGGCATTCATGGATTTTGCATCATTTTGACTATCGTTTTTTTTGGTTGTATCTGTTAGTAAATTTTTTGGGGATGTATAACCAGTCACGATCGATGTCAAAATATCAAAACTAAGGACCATTATATATTTTGACATCCTTATACTCTAGAAGGAATAGCTTTTTCAATCAAAAAATGGAGCTCTTTTTGTAGAGAAACATTCTTGACTGACCATGTGAGATCCATAGATATACCTTGTAGTGGATATATTGTTTTCGAAGGAACCGAATCAGATACCAATTGTTCATAACACACTTATACTGAGAGGGGGGGAGTTGAATCAATATAAGGATATCTTTTTCTTTTTAACATTCATAAACCATAATGAAGAAATCACATAAATATAACAACCAAAAGACACAATATTTAATGTGGAAACCAATTTGGGAGAAAACAACAAAAAATTATTTTATTAATTTGTAGGCATCAACCTAAGGTTACAAATGTTTGTAGGTACCAACCTATTGGAGACACCAATCCCCACTTATTTTTGTAGGAACTGACCTACATGATACATCGATCCCCTCTCTTGTTCATAGGAACTGACCTACAAGAGACATTGATCCCCTTTGTTGTTTGTAGGCACCGACCTACAAAACATACTTATCCCCTATGTTGTTTGTAGGCACTGACCTATAGGAGACACCAATCCCCTCTATTGTCTGTAGTCACCAACCTATTGGAGACACCGATCCCCTCTACTATTTGTAGGAACCAACCTACTATTACAGCATAATTTTCCACTACACATGCATATCATGACTCATTGGCCCATGGTACATCCCTTTCCCTGCTTTCAAGACTTAAATCCACTTTATTGCTCATTAAAACGTACTTAAAAACACCATTTATCAAAGTGTACATTAGTTTCCTTAAAGAAATTCATGTAAATATGAGGGTTCCCTATTAGGAACCCATGTAGATGTTAATTTTGGCTCAAAAAAATATAATCCTTACATTTTGGGTGGCATTTATGGGTTTTTCCATTCCTTAACTTCCTAAAGCCCATACATAACGAATCCAACCATCAAAATGGGGTATAAAATAAAGCCTTGGGGTGGATGGAAATATAGTCAAGAAATGTATCCTTATGTTGGCATTTTGAATATTGTCTTGCAAGTGACATGTTTCCCTAGTGTCTGATATTGTCCCCTCTATCTGGAAACCCTCGTTTCTAGAATTTTCATTCTCTTTATCTTGTCAGGAAGAACATCGTTGTTTTCATTGTACTTGCTAGAGTGCAGAGTGTTAGAATCACTCCTATACATATCCAGCCTTGGGTGGAGGAACTTGGAGCCTATTTTTGGGACCATGCCATAGTGGTTGTAGGTTGTAACCAACCCCTTTTGCTTCTATCAATAAAAAAAATATCATTCTCATCCGATTCTTTATGTTAATTTATGATTATGATGATATTATCTGGATGTTTTTTGAATCTAACATTGAATATGAATTGATCACATTAAGTTATTTAGCAGATAACTTATTTCTTGTAGTTGCATAATTTATTTTTTGAAGGACTTTCATAGGTTTTTTATGAAGTAATTTCATAGAAAAATATATCAAGTGGGATCTACTTCAAACAAAAGATTCTAGGTGAGTTCTTCTTCCCTTTTTATGAAAAAATAGTTATTGTAAGTGTTTATTCCTAATTGATTGTTTAGTTAGAGTTTTAGAGAAGTTTCCTTTGGTTTTGATTTGTTGCGGTTGTGACTCAAAAACCATAGGAAGAAAATTTCTATAACAGAATTGGCGACCACACAGTTAGGGATTCTCCCTTTTGAGTCATTAAGGGTGCTTTCCTTTTTTTCATTTTTGTGGAAACTTTTTTCTGTGTTTTAATCCTATTTCCAACACTCTTTGAGTCTGTACAATCTAACTGGAGTCTTCCAATTCCCTTTCTCTCTTGTTGAGGGAGTTTTTAAGGGTGTATATGGGTTTCCTTCACAAAATTCATGTACATATGCAACTTGTGTACTACACAGTCGTGTACATGTTTTGAAGAAGGGTTTTTACTCTTATTAGTGTGTTGAAGTCAAAGTGGTTGTGATTTGAGATCTTTCTGGGTCTTTTGTGACTCTATAGAAGTGTTGTTTGGTTCCAAAAATTAGTTTCTTTGTTTCCAAGATTTCAAGAAAAACTTAAATATTTTGGTCAACTGTTTCTTTGTTTCCAAGATTTCAAGAAAAACTTAAATATTTTGGTCAACTATTGTGTTTGTTCAAAGTTGTTTTTGGTTTTTTTTATGGTTTAGGGTTTCAAAAATATGAGTCGGTTGTTTCTTACACTATGATTCTTTTCATTACATTGGCTGATCATTTTTTTAGTCATATGTTTGTAATCTATCTCCTCCTATACCTTCTTGTTTTCTTCTTTGATACAAAATTAATTTATAATTGTGTATTATTTTAACTTCCTACCTTTCCTTTCATAACTCCATTTTGAAAATAAAATTTCATTGTAGGCATATTTTATTCTTGAATTTACTCTTTTTCTTAAAAAAATGTGTTTCAATAACCTTAATAAAAGAAAAGAAATACAGTTTGCAAAGTTCTTTCTTACTCGATTCTACATGGCCTTTCAAAAATTATCTTAGATTTGGATTGCAAAGTGGTTTAAGAACTTGCATACAATAAAAATGCATTGTTTTTATTTTTGAAAAAGAATAAAATAAAGAGTTTATTTATATTTGATTTGAAGCGTTGTTACACTCGTTTTTCAGTGAAGAAACTGCATCATGCATTTGTGGTCTTAAGTGTTTCTCTATTTTGTTTTTCAAAACAACATCTAGTTTCAGATATACCCCTCTTGAGTAAATAAAATCCCCATAAAATGAATGTTAATTAATAATTAATTAGACATTTTCATTTTTTAGGGTGAACAAATTAGTTGTATGCTAGGGCCTTGGTTTAGGTTGGAGAGTTAATTTCTCCAAGGCCAGAAAAAAAA
>CBVK0101971564.1:0-19504 GCA_900067695.1 Picea abies | reverse complement strand
TGTTATTCCATATATAATTTAGGGTTAGATGTTAGAATGTCAAGCATAAATAAATAAAATTATTCAAGACACCATCATTTGGGACATGAAAATGTAATTCTTTTATTCATAACATGAATATTATACCTTTACAATCTAAGTCAGCTACCATTCCGTGAACCTAGTTCAGGATCCTCTTCACCATGCTCCAAGTACACCTTGTATGAAATTCTTCTCTGAACCTTCTAATCTCTTCTATGGAAGTGAATGAATTAAATGGAGGAATAAGGGGCTATTGAGGGAATGATGAGGAAATTTCTCACTAAATGCAACAATACCTTGGGTAAGGAGCAGAAGTGAAATCGACAGTGTTTCATTATTCTTATGCTTAGATGTGAAATGAGACCCCAACACCTCCTTTTATATGCCAAAATGATGGTTATTCAATTGGGTGACGGGATATATAAGGTGAATTAGTTGGGAAACCTCCAATAACCCATCAATTTCAACGAATTCCTTGCAACTTTTTATTTTTTGCAACTTTTGCAAGTATACACAAGTTGTAATGGTGCAACATGCGTATCTATGTGAGTTGTAGTGGTGCAGAAAGCATATGTACATGGGAAGTAATGGTGAAGGAAGTAGTGATGGTACAATAACTATTATGATTTCATGAAAGGTGTTCAGATTGTAAATATGTTTTTAATTTAGATGTATGCACTTCATAACAACCCTCGTCAATTTGAAAGAAATAATTACCCAAGACGAAATGTGAAAAACTTATAGGTTTTTTCTTACCTTCCAATTTTGTCACCATGTGTTTCATGTGAGCTTCATTTTTTCACTTGTATTTTATTTAACTTACCATTATATGGAAGCCACAAGTGAGACCAATCAGTGGGAAAGTAACCTTGAATTTTGGCCAACCAATCCCTCCATAATAGAAAACCGTAACTTTTTGGTATGTCAACAACAACAATATCTATAGTTTGAGGCACCTTAGGATCAGATGAAATCCTAACTAAAACATCCTTGATTTCTCCCTTTACGTTAACATATGTCCTATCCAACTATATCATTCTAGTTTTTTTTATTTGTGGAACAATATTTATTTTTTGGTAGACTAAAAGAGGAATGACGTTAGAGGACACATCTGAATCTACTAGACAACTATGCACATTGAAATTAAAAATTTCATAGGTGATAAGAAAATGTGGGACCTGTGACTTTGAGTATGCAACTATTCTTGTTGTGTTTATGGCTGCTACGATTTATACCTTGTGTACTTCATGTACCTCATCTTATGGAAGGATGTTTTCAGTAGAAACAACAATCCTTTCATGAGCATCATCGATGTTGAAAGCATCATGTAGGAGTTCTTGCTGCTATGGTAGTGAAAAAATATCAAACATAGAAATTTCGGCTTTTGTTTTCATCATGTCATCTATCACATTATAGTCTAGGGAATGTATGTTTGGGTTGTTCATTTCTTGGCTTGATTTCGTCTCAGATGTTTTTTTTTTGTACTCAATTGAGTTTGGTGTTGTTCCCAACTGAGTTATAGATACTTGGTTTATGAGTGTTAGCTGGGACAATTTTTTTTTTTTTTCCACTGGTTTTCCCTTGAGTTGAATCATTTGGTTTTGGAGTAGTAGGGGGAGGAGTAATTTTCCTAAGGGGAATCTTTTCATCCTTGGAAGAAGGAACATTGAGAGTTGGACCTTTGCTACGTAGATTATAATTCTTTTGGGTAACAACCTTGATCACTAGTGTATCTTCCATAAATATATCTTTTATGTACTCATCATCTAAGTCTAGACACTAATCCCAAAAAGGCATAACATGTTTTGGGGGAAACTCTTCAGTAGTATCAGTTTGATCTTGCGAAGGATTTTCAATTTTTAAACTCTACTTATGTAATAATTGATTGATCATCAGGGTCATAGAGTTGACCCATTGAGGGAAATTTCATTCTGGGTGGTTTTGCTAGTGGTAGGAGAAGAAATTATAATTTTTTAAGTTGTCCAAGTTTAAGTCCATATGAGAGAGTTCAAGTGGTTTTGGAGAGTTGCCTTGTCTCTTAAAATATGGGTGAAAAGTTCTATGCTTGGACAACCCTTCACCAACATTCTTCTTGATATATAAAAAATTGTTTGATAAGTTCTTAACTAACTTAACCACATTGTCTATATCCTCTGGATCCTTTTCAGGTGGTTTAGTTAACAACAAAGGTTTCTTTTCAGCTAAATTGTTTTCATCAGAATCCGAGTGATGATCATAAGACGATAATTATCTTTCTATTGTCTTAGCTTCATCAGACTTAAGTGCCAAGGTGTTCTTATTATCCAGTTTGAAAAACATTAATATAGAAGGGGTCAAGGTTGTCATATAATATTCAATGGCTAAGGACTAAACAAGAGATGTATCATTGGGGAACTTAATCAAGACATTGAGAAACCTCTGGTTGAAATACTTTACCTTCTCTCTTTTTTCCATCTTAATGGCCCCTAACTCTTTGTGAAGAGATTCATTTGTTTTCTTTCCCTGATTTTTCTAATAAAAACCCTCTTAAAATTGTCCCAATTGGTTATAGATTCAAATCGCAGGCTAAAATACTAAGTAGACACTCTACCTGAAAAAGTGTAAGGAAATAATATATAGACTACATCTTCCTGTTGGACATTTAGTATATGGGTAGCTAGGAAAAAAATATTTAGATGATGTTATGGAGACATGAATTTATCTCGATCAAATTTGGGAAGAATCTTGTTTGATTTCCTAGGCATTTCATGTAACTATCCATCTAAATTTAAATTTCCTTGGGACATCCATCATGGGATTATTTATCTTTGGTTTCTATTTTCACCCTTGATCTTTTCTAAAATAATTTTTAGGTTCTCCCTTTTAGGATTATCCTCAGGTTCGATAATGGTGTGTGTGCATCAACTCAATGGTATGATAACTTCTTGTAAATTAGTCCCAATAATATCATCTACAGATTTGACATAAATATCTGGATGTGTTGTAGGTCTTTCCACACAATTTTATTTCCTTCTTAGAAGTTCAATGATTCTTGACAGTTTATCAAGTAGCTTTGTGTAAGCACATGTAAGGCGATGATTAAGAGAAATCTTGTTGTGGTACTTGATACTAAGTCTCAAAGTGTGTTTCATGACTACTGCAAGCACTTCTAAAATTGGGATTCAAGTCTTCATAAGTAATTTCCTATTCAGAATCAATATGAGGGAACAAGGAGGGATTGGGATTATTTGCTTAACATCAGTTTCAGTTTTGTAGTTTGTTTATGTAAGCCATAAAAAATGGCCATCCTTCTAGCACAAATTCTATTTACGGTTTTGAATTTGCTCGACAACAACAAGGGTTCCTCTATGGTACATGGTCCCAACTAGACTATGCATTGTTTGGTTTAGGAGACCCATCTGTAATTTGGAATGACTGCCATTGCTATTTTTGGGGTTTTGGTTGGTTATGGTCCGATTTACCAATGAATATGGATAATGACTGGATATGCAATGAAAATATGTATATGAAGCCTATGTATTGAAATAAAATTAATCTATTACTAATCTATCTAACCTATCCTAGCTAGGAGCACACTAAAGTAACCAATGAGTTGTAAATGAGTCCAAATTCTACATAAAACTTCCACACAAGTAGTTGAAATAGAAGAGAAGAACTATAAACAAGTGCATACAAATATATATAACCGGAACAGTCTAAATTATATCACTATGTATCTTAACAACTCAACAATCTCAAGAATTAAATATATGCAAAAAAATACTTAAAATTGTAGAATAACATATAGTCCATAAGATTAATCCATAATCAAACAAGAATCCTTATAGTCCATGTGAGAAACATACATCTCCACTTAGAATAATTCAATGAAAAGATAGATTCGCGCACACAAGTGTTCCTTCTTCAGAGAATTGGCCATGAGGGCTTCTTAATATTCATTAACAAAGTATATGTTCTCAAATTAGTTCTTGGGTCTATACATTTCTTGAAGAGCCCTAAAAATGGGCATCTTCCCTCTTTTATACAGTGTAACTCATGCATGACTCTTCGTATTCTTCTTTAAAGAATTTGTTACAAAAATTGTTTGGTTTCCCTTTATCTAGTGACAACAATACAATAAAGAAAAAATTAGAGTTCCTTGGGAAAAAGAAAAAATAAGAAACAGGTGGTAACACTCTCTAGCCATTATTTTGTCTTTATTCAAGGATATTTTTCCCTAAGGTATGTTGTCCATACTTCTAGTTGATCATACAAAGATTTGATCCTTCAGTGGGCTAGTTTTTCTAGTGATGTGTTGTGCATGGAAACATTGTCTTCAAGGGTTCTCATGTCTTTTAACAGTGTTGCCATGAATTCTTGTATTATGGTCTACAATTTTATAGGATGCAGGAGATGTTTCTCTATCATATCGATTGTAGTTGTGGTGGTTTCTTTGACAAATTCTCTTCTGTGATTTTCGTTTTCTTGTACTTCATCTACCAAATCTTCCATTGCTATATTTTCACTGAGCTCATCCAGATGAGGTAGTCGACTACCCTTAATCAATTCATGTGTAATTTTGTGTATCTTTGAGAATATTTCCATCCATTTAGTGACCTCCTTATATTCTCTTTTCCCTATTTGTTGGAAACAATCTAGTGCATACATGTTTGTCTTTCTTTATGACGTCAATGGTATATATAGCTCGACTGGTGCATCAAGATTCTATGCAATCCACCTATCAATGTCATTTATGCCCTCTCAAATTGTGTTGAACCGAGTCAATTTTGTTTGTATTTGATTATTATGCTCTATGATTGCAACAAATACTTGCTGGACATGGTGTAAGTGAGCATACATGTCTATAATAGCTTCTTCCAATTCACTCC
This sequence comes from Picea abies, assembly GCA_900067695.1. Classification (NCBI taxonomy): domain Eukaryota; kingdom Viridiplantae; phylum Streptophyta; class Pinopsida; order Pinales; family Pinaceae; genus Picea; species Picea abies. Next base: position 14,615 of record CBVK0101971564.1, on the reverse strand, counting down.
TAACCTTCTCAGTGGTGGCTTTGAAATTGCGCATTCTGTTTTCATCAATTTTCACTTGTTCGAGTCTCTCTTCCAACTCCCTAATCTTTGCTTCCTTATCCTCATTTTTCTCCCATAGTCTCTGAATGTTTTCCTTATTAGCATTCATAAATGTAGTGCTAGTTGTAGCAATTCCTATTGGATTATCTCTTACATCTCCGATTACAAGATCTTGTGTGAGAACATTGATATTGAAAACCCTTGAGTGGTAGGCACTTTCTTGATCTATTCCTACACAATATTACTGTTATTATTGTTATAGGTGAATCTTCTCAAATTAAGGACTTCACTTGGTTTAAACGGGGTCGAGAGTCCAAGTCCCTAACTAGTAAATAGATTTTGAGTGCTTGTTCTTTTCGTTGATGTCTAATGGAGGTTGGTGTCCATTGGTTGAGTGGTATCTATGGCTTCAACATCCTTCTTTTTCTCTTCTTCTTCTACTACTTTATCTGCTTCTTCCTTGTCTATCATCTATGATTTGTATCTTGCTACTTTATTTGTTGTTTCTTTCCTTTCTTCTTCCTTTTCTACAACTTCCTTTGCCTCTCCTTCATCCATTTCCTTCTCCACTTCAAGGTTATATTTATTTTTGGAAGCATAACTCTTCTTCTTAAAGATATTTTATTTTTCTCTCCTTTTCTTTTCTATCGGGGCTTCCTCTTCTTCTACAGATATTGAATGTATGGAGGTTGAAGTGGGGGAGGACCTTCCTACTATTTATTCTGTTGTTATCCTTTCATATTCTTACCTTGATTTTTCCTCATCTATGATTATGTCTATGGGTTGGCCTCTTCTATTGAAGATCACTTTATCATAAGTAAATGAATTTTTGTGCACTTATTCTTCACCCAAGATGTGCATAGTGTATTCCCATAGAAGGCCCGCCTTGTAGAAATAGTCTTTTATGACCCCTTTTGGATCATGTCTTCCAATTTTTTTTTTCCAAAGTAGTAAGATATCAAGGTATTTACTTCTTCTTGTTCTTGCTTCGTATTTGAGAAGAAGTAGTTGTTGATGTAGAGTGGTAATGGTGGCCATATATCCTTTTTGGATTGATACAACCTACCTACCACTCTGTTGATCACCATTTGATATGCTACTTCCTATAGAACCATTCTATATAGAACAAATCATGGGAAGAGGTGAGGAGATTTCATGGAACCATAAATTATTATGTAAGCACCATGTTATAAGAGGAACCAATCCCCAATTCTATTGATTACAATGATTGCTTTATCTCTCATGCATGGTGGAGGAGAGAATAATATGAACTCATATAAAGGGACCATGAAATGTTCACATATCTTCTGGTACTCTATTTGGTATTTATTCTCCCAGAGAACTTTACAATAAACATGGATTGGTTGGTATGAAGGTTGACACTTCCATCCCATTTTGGGGTATTGATGAGCCACACACATAATATCTAGTATATATGAGGCCATGTTGAATCTGGGGAAATTTATTGGTTGGGATTCAAAGACAGCCATAATAGATTCAACTAGATTGGGAGATAATATATCACCCTAGTTGAATGATTCCCCCTCATTTGCACAATAATATATTAATGGAAGATGTGACAAAGAGGATTGGGACATGTTTTGTTCTTCGTAGAGTCGACATAACATGGGTACCATGTAATGGTATGGATTCCTTAAGGAATTCATGGGGTATCCTCCTTTAGGCTTTTGTTTGAACTATTTTTCATCTTGTACCACTTGGGGCACAATTCTTTACCAATTTGCATGAATTATGTGAGTAGATTGTGGTCCAACTTATTCATTCCCTTCTCCAAATGGTAATATTTTTCTAAGTATGTAGGATAGAAATATGCTATATGTTCCCCTCTAGCATTGAAGACATGTCTGTTTCCTAGGTCTATGTACTTTAGGATCCAGGAGATTGTGTTGGCACATGGAAAGACAACAACTTGGGATGCAACATTGAAAATCCATGAATTCCTAATATTTTCTAATACCCTCAACTCATCCTGAATATTGACATCAGTAACATTTTTTTTATTCTTGAATAGTTGGTATACTTCAACCCATTTGAGTGATTCTCCTTCTTTTTCAAGTATACTAGCAGTGTCATTATAAAAATGACTATCCACCTCTTGTTTATATTAATTTTCTTTTCCACTAGCAGAAGATTAAACAACAACCATCTTAATAGAAAATTTCTTTCTGGGAGACATGTTTGTACCTACAAAGTGACAAATGGGTACAGTGTGATAAAAATATTATAACTACCTTATGCATTTATAAAGGATTTGTTTAAGTATCTTATAGTCCATACTTGAGGAATCACTGGTGTTAATGATGGGTGGAGAGTCATCATCTGAAGACAAGAGAGTAATAGTGGACATGGTGAACATACTGGTGAAGGTTTGAGGGGAAAAGATGAAAAAAAGTGCTCAAAAAGTAAAATCAAAGGATTTGAAGTTAACTCCTCCGATGCAAATCAGATGAGTTGTCAACACGTGCTCTGATGTTGATCAAAGAATTTCATGCTAACTCCTTCGACACAAATCATAGGATTTAATGACAAGTTTTCTTATGCACATTTCCTAAGTTAGATCAAATCTCTCCAATGTACTATCGAAGAGGTTCTGGGTAACTCTTTTGATCACATCTATAGAGTTAATGTGAACTCATCCTATGTGATCAGAGGAGTTAGAGGAAAGGGCTCCCATGACTATGTTAATGGAGGGGCTTGGGGTTAACTTATTCATGAAAAATTCATGGGGAGGGACAAGCTCGTGGTAAGTGCCAATGCGATGTCTCATTTGGGTGGAGGATGAGGTCCTTAGCCAAAGGATTCAAGAGACTTGAGTTTTTATTTTTCTAGATTTTGGTTGAGATGCTCCCTCCTTTAGGATGAGTTTTTATTTTTCTAGATTTTGGTTGAGATGCTCCCTCCTTTAGGAGAGTTTACAGATACGTTGATGTTGTTGGCATTACTGACCAATGGTAGGGGAGGGCATGTGATTTAGGTTTAGGAGATGGTGATAGCTGAAAACTGGTAAGGGTGATGCTTATGATTGTAGAAAGATAGTAAAGGAAGATAGTAGAGGTAGTTGGGGGGGAGGAGAAAATATTATATTCCTCAGGTGAAACATATATACCATACCCTAGAAAATAACAAAACCCTAACCCTAGATCATGAGCAATGCATTGGGGTTTACATAGAAGTTTATCTCCATGTGGAATATTGTAAGAGGCTATGTGATGGGAAAACGAGGGCTTGACGTGCTCTTTTTTTGGGGTATCATTTTCTCCTTGGTGCATAGGTGAAATGGTGACAATGAGGGAAATTGTGTATTTATAAACAGAGTGGTGGGAATACAATTAATTGTCTGTAGTTATATTTAAATCAGAGGGGGTGAGGTTAAGTCCTCTGATGTACATCAAAGGAATTCATGGGAAGTCCCTTGATGTACATCAAAGGACTTAACACTAAGTATTTCATTTCGGTCATAGAATATGGAGGTAACTCCTCTGACGACATCATAGGAGTGAATGGTAACTCCTTCGATGCGTATGAGGAGTTTTAAGTAACTTGATCAAATCTATCAGCGAAGTTGGGAGGAAATCCTACGATGTACATTATAGGAGTTGATGGTAATTCCTTCAATGTACATCAAAGAATTATAAGTTAACTTTGCCGAAAAATAAAAGGCTTGTTTTCTGAATAATTTTCTAAGTGTCCTTTTATTTTGAGAGAAGTAGCTTAAAGTAAGGGGAAAAAATAAGGGTAAGCTTTGAGAGACAAGAAAATAGGTTGTTCGAGGAGTTTTTCGAAGTCAAAAATAAAATGGGATTCATTTCTAAAAGGAAATTACAAGTGAAATATAAGAGAAATGGAGGGTTGTAGTGCCCGACACAACACAACCTCAAGAATTGTATTCCTCAAATATGATTTACACATGATAACATTCGTAACATGCAGTTAATGTATCCTTCCATTGAGTGCATAATCAACCTTTCTCTCTTTAACTTTAATATGTTTGATACCAAAGTCAAATTTACTATTAAATTCCAACCATCACATCTTCCTAGTATTCATATTTTTTTGTTCAAATAAATATTTCAAACCAATATAGTATGTTCTTAACTCAAGTTTTCCCCCATCATATAGTGTCTCCACATCTCCAATGCATGACCAAAGGTAGAAAGATCTAAATCATGTGTGGAATAATTCCTCTAATTCTCCTTAATATTTCTCAATTCATAACAAACCACATGCCCATTCTAACTAAGAATTCCACCAATTCCCTTTTTGCATGAATCTATTCATACCAGACAATATTCATTTAGATCAATAATATTGAGAATGGGTGCACTATTGAGAAGTTTACTTAACCATTAGAAAATTTCCTCACATTGTAATGTCCATTCAAGTTTGACTCCCTCCTTTTTTAATGACATAATTGGATGTGTGATTTTGGAGAATACTCATATAAACCTTCTATAGTATCCAAAAAATCCCATGAATAACCCCACTTTTGAAACATTCATGGGGGTATGCCATCCCATTATTGCTTCAATTTTATAAGGATCCACTTCTAGTCCTTCCTCATAAATAATATGCACAAAATAATGAATCTACCTATGATAAAAGGAACAATTTATTAACTTGGCATAAAGATGATGCTCTGTATCACTTGTAGTATTAACATCAAATTATATTCATGTTGATCCCTTTGTTTTGAGTAAATAAGAATTCCATCAAGGAACATGATGAAAAATTGATCCAAATACTACCTAAAGATATCATTCACCAAGTGCATGAATGTAACGAGTGCATTTTTCAAACCAATTGGCACCACTACAAACTTGTAGAGTCCATATCTAGTTCTAAAACATGCATGACTGATAACTTCATCCTTTATCCTTATTTCATGGTATCTTGGCCTCATGCCTATATTTTAAAATATCTTTTATTCTCTTAACTAATCGAACAATTCATCAATTCTAGGTAGAGTATATTAATTCCTCATAGTGAATTTGTTCATTCACTTAAAATCAATTCACAAACTCAAATTTCAATTCTTATTCTTTACAAAATGTATGGTTCTCCCCAAGGAGATACACTTGGGAGTATGTAATATTTCTTTAATAATTCTTACAACTACATATGAAACTCCTTCCATTCTATCATAATTATTTTATATGGTGTCTTAGAGATTGGGGAATCTCTAGGCACCAAATCATTAGAGAAATTAATGTCTCTTTTAGGTGAAACCCAAATACATCCTTAGAAGCATCAACAAATTCTTGTAGTACTGGAAAGTACTCAAGATTTGGGACTTTCTTATTTTATGTCTCTTCCACGTGAGATTCATACAATGGACACCATTTTCTAAAACATCTCTTCAACTATAAAGATAAAATATCCCTTATAGAGATTTGTCTCAGAATTCCTTTCATTTTCCTCTACTTTCCTTATTCATCAAAACAAGTAAAATTCCTATTATGACAATCTATACTATCATTATGTACATAAAAATAATACATTCCAATGAGGACATAATATGATCCAAGTTGTATGATGTTCTTTTATGAAAAATGACATAAAGATAAAATATCCCTTATAGAGATTTGTCTCAGAATTCCTTTCATTTTCCTCTACTTTCCTTATTCATCAAAACAAGTAAAATTCCTATTATGACAATCTATACTATCATTATGTACATAAAAATAATACATTCCAATGAGGACATAATATGATCCAAGTTGTATGATGTTCTTTTATGAAAAATGACTAACTCCAATCATATCTAAATGAAAACCATTTACTAATGTATTGATCTTCCTTTTAGTCCTAGTAGTCAACTAAGGCAAACATGGTTTATCATGGTTACTTCTCTTCAAATGAAATATTTGAACCAAATTAGAAGCGATATAACTATGAATTTATCCTAAATGAATTAAAATTTCAATAGGTTGGCTGATAATATTACAATCAACCATAATCATGTTTGATTAATGATCTACCTATCAATTGTCGATGGTTTCATAGATTCTTGGAAGGTTTTTAGCCACATCTTCCACTATAGTTTATTCTTGGATATTTTTCATGTTCCTCATTATGTATTTCTTATGAGGAAAATATGTATACAAACGATCAACTTCACATCCCCAACATTTGATTGGTTATCTTATCCTTTTTTATATATATTTTGTATGCTTGGATCCACTCTAGGTTGGATAAATTTACATATATGTGTTAGTATTTTTTATGAATAATAGAGGTTTAAATACTATATTCCTTTTATCTTAATTATCCCTTTTTTGATATCTCTGAGACTTATGAAAATATGTTTTACCTTTGTTTTGATCATACAAGTACTTTTCTTTCTTAATTGTCTCGTCAAGAGTTTTAGGTTTATGAAATTGAACCTTGTCTCTATAGATTGTAGCAAACCGGCTTAAGAAATGTTGTATATTGACCTAATCGTATTTAATATGCCCAATGTATCTCAACATCTCTAAAAAAATTTCTCATATTCTTCTATGGTCATATCCTGCAACTTGAGTTTAAAGAACTACCCATATTTTTGTCATATTAATTCTTATAAGGGTAGTTCTACTGAAAAAACTATTTGAAATACCTCCATTAAATACTCTTCTCATTAATGTTCTTAAATTTCTTTAGTTGATCCCACCACATGGAAGATTTCCCTTGTATATTACATACAACAATTTCGAATTCTATATTGCATGAGTAGTTATGCAATTGGAAATACTTATTTATCCCCAACAACCAAGCTTCAACATATTATCCCTTCTTTTTTTCACCATCAGAGGTGGGTGGATTAAACTTCTTAAGATATCCCTGGAAATATTATTTCTCGTGTCTTCTATTTTTATGTCTAAGTAGAGACACTTATGGACTTATCTTTGATTATTTAGATGTATAATATGTCCTAGTTAAATGAGATGGTAGTTGGTGATGCTTCTAAACTCTAGTAGTACTCCTTAAGTTTATGGGTCTCCATGAGACCTCCTATTTGGATACGTTTTTCCTTCCTTATCATTTCATGGACCCGATCCATTCTTCATTTTCCTATAAAAATAATTTAAACTATGCATTAGATAAGGGTTCAACTATTTTTTTTTTCATGAGCCCCTCACATTCTTTCATTATACTGTCTACAATTCTACACCTACATCTTTGGTTTATTCATTGTTTCTAATAGTTATAATGGTTTGATACTTTCTTTTTCCCATTATACTATGTCTCCTCATTTCCTACATTTATATTTAGACCTCGAGCGTTTTCTCCATGACTATAAGGATCTTAACCTTCCTCCATGTTTCTTATGCAATATTAATCTTCAATTCTGATATATAACTATCCTTGATGTAGCATTGTATATACAAAGTATTCATACAATTGATTTTTTTAGATACACTTAATTTCTAGAATTTTGTTAAAAAATTCTTATAAACATGCATTATGGAAACTACCCATTTTGACAATTTTTTGTCAAATCAAGGCTACCAGCCCCTCTTTTGTCCAATTTCTAGGAAGATCTAAAACAATTCTTCAAAATATAATTATTTGTGTCTATTATCCTATTGAATATATTTGCAATTACTATAACCGTACTCATTCATAAGCTCAGAACTAGAATTTATAGCCCCCTGAAGTTCCCATTTTTTGTGTTTTTTCTGCTAGTGCATTCAATGTCAGAGACCAACTTCTACCACTAGTATAAGAAAAAACAACTAGAAATAGAAAAACGTGTATTGCACACACATAGTACTTCTAATTTTGAACATTCAAAAACTTTTAGGTTAGTGGTTTGATGCGTCAATCATTTTCTACATAACTATAAAATTCTCAACTTTTCCCTTTTTGCACTATTTCTATGCTTGATTTTTTGGCAAAAACCACTATCTTTAAAACATTAGAAAAGATGAAAATTTTTCACTATGACAAAGTTTTCCAAAATAATAAGAATATCAAATTTCAAGTAATAATTTTTTTTCCAGATACGATGTCTAGAGTTATTTCCCCCATCTTTAAAGTTTCTAAAATAGCCAAAAATTTTAGAAATTTTAAGACTTTGGCCTGTTTTCACACCTCTACTCCAAACCCTTTGGAATTTGGTCAAATAATCCATTTGGTTTCTTTGTGCCTACTAGTAATATAGAATAGAAAATTTCTTTATCGATGTGTCTCCTATCAATGACTAACCTCTTGATCTTAAAAAACCACCAATTACATTTTCTAGAATTTTGGAGAAGAATCTACTAACAGTCTTCTTTGACACTTTTATATTCCTCATCACCATGGAATTTCTCCTAAAATTTCATCTAGTTATAACTTTATATTCTTATTTTGTGGCCAAAATATTAAATCAATATTTTTTTATGCTAAGTAGTGCACTCTACAATTATAAACACTCCAATGTGTCCATAATTGCATCATGGTCGATTCTACAAATTTCGCATTCCATATATATCACATACATAGTAACACGTGTATTATTGATTCTACAAGGTACCTCAAAAATAGTATAAAATTTTGTCTTCGATACCAAATCTGTTTTCTCTAGCTAGATGTAGAATTAAATAACAAAAGCAAAGCTACAACAACCTTAATATTCAATTCAATATTATAACACAAATGTAGTCCTACAACGATTTCATCCATAATTATGCAAAGTAAATCTGTACACACACATAACTAAACAAACTAGAAAATAATAAAACGTAGAACATAAATATAAAAAGGTTGCATTTCATGACATAATCAAATTACTTATACTTTTGGTAAAACAATCCTCCAACTAGTTCCAAATGAAGGATGTTCCTCTCATCCTTAGTCTCTCTACCACACTTAAAATTTCTATGATAGAGGTTGCCCTCAATCTGAGGTTATGAATCCACAAGGGTGATGTTCTAAAGTTAGGTTCTAAATCTTCTTACTTATACCATAACTCATAAAACTCTGATAATCAATCAACCTCTCTATAGTTATCCCAATATATCATGACTCTTCCCCCTCAACATGCATTTAACATAAGGAATGGGATCCCATTCTCTGTTAAATAGTCCCTCAGGCTATCCCAATTCCCTTCTAATGCTCTATCATATTTTGGATAGGGAATATCTCTATTCCCACTCCATGGATTCTCAGTTGTAAGGTATTCCTCTCACGATATCACAATATGCATCATTAGTTATACATTAGCATTAACATAATCCTAAATTAAGGTAGACTACCAAGTACCAAAGGTAATCCTTTCACCATCCGTCCAACTTATACAACAATTCATACCATAATAACTAATAATTCCAACATGCTCAAATTCCCAACTTTATATTTGCATTCCAATCACTCAACATGTGGTCTTTAGTATAATCAAACATTTCTCCTCTAGTCCCAAGCTTAGGATAACATAAATCAATAGTAATAATCAAAGGTTTAATGACCTAACATAGATCATTAGTTAAGGTTTATAATCGACAGTCTAAGGACTAGGGATAAATAATCCACTAAGGTATTTTCCCCCTTATCCCACCTTTCACTTCTCCCACTTATAGAATCATAGCCCTCCATCTCTTTTTAGTCCTTATTCATTTGTATAAACTAGGGATTTTATATTATAATCAAATGCATATTTACAGTTCACATATGATCTTGGATTACAACCATTCTTTTGTTGCATTTACATTCATATTCTAGGGTAAAAAATGGTGGTATTACAATATCATTATGGGTACAAGTACTCCCTTTCCTTTTATAATATGCCTATATTTGTTTTTATTTTTTTATAAGACTAAATATTCACTACCTTTTCTCATGCATCTAAATACTCATGAATTGAATTTTGCAAGATCCTTATTCAAGATTAGCTTTGAATATGTAGGATATATCCCCAATCCATCCTATAAAAAAATGATACAATCTCTTATCCAAATAAAAATATGAAAAATAGATGGTTGATAGAAATGGAGAGCCACTTTAACCCATCAACTATAATATGCCATATTGAAGAAACCATATTGGGTGAGTGGTACATAACCATGAATTATATCTCTTTTATGACACCTCAATTACATGTGGTTGTTCAAAATTTAAATAGTTGAAGGTTACTCCTCAACATGTCACACTATCCAATTACGCTAATCATGACCAACCCCAAATTGGCAATAGGATACCTACCATTATTGTCAAGGATCTAATACAAAATACATAAAATATGTGTAGGAACACTTCTATATACTCCCTTTTTGAAAAGTTATAATCCAAATAAATTGTGTTTCTCTCAAAATTGACCGACCCATCCCCTTATATTGATTTAATCAAGAGTTGTAGTGATCTAAAGTGAAATATTTACACTAACCAAAAAAATTATACAAGTAGGTCCAAAAATGTTGTGGGAGATAAGAGCAATAATATGTAAGTACACAACAAGGTTAGTTCAATTGTTAAAGTGAAGTGAGGAATTCTCTATTCCTCCAAATGAAAGTAAATACCAAAACTATTATAATTGTGCTTTGTCCATTTCTTTGATGTCTTATCTTCTTGTGCGTGATGTTGGGACCAAATTATCCTTTTGTGCTAATAATGGCATGCTTTCCAAAGCTAAAATAAATTTTGCAAATTTTGGATTGTTTATCGTTTCACATGTATTGATTCCCCCAAAACACTTACTATCACTTATTACCTTTTGTTATCCTCTCTATAGTTGATATAATTACTTGAATATTTTTAAACATGAATGTATCATTTCCATGTATAGTATGTGCTTCAATGGTTATGTTTCTAGACTTTTTTACACGAAGAACATGTTATATATTGATGGTCATCCATGCAATATGGGAAATGTTGTTGGATTCCTAAATAGTTAAAGGTGATCACTGTAGAACTTAATTCATTTATTATATTAATGCATTGACCAAATACATTTCTAATAATAATGTATAATTTTTTGTAATACACATGAAACCAAGCACTTTACAAAACAATTGTAAAATTATGCAATAAATTGAAATTAATTCTATTTAAAATCCAAAAATAAAATTAGTTCAGGATATGTTTCTATTCCCCAAAGGTGCATCTAAAGTTAGTTTTAATGCAAGCCACCTTTGTCAAAAATTCAGTGGTATACAAGATTATTTTTTTAATAATTCATCACTACGAGACATACTACATGTTTCATGCACAAGAACAAATATTAATGTCTTCCATTTCATAACTTTGTCATTGAAGTGTTCCTCAAAAAAACAATTTTCTCTAATCACATAAGGATCCTAAAATACTTCTCATTGGAACTTATTCTTACCTAATCCTACTAGCTAACTAGGGACTAAGGCCACTAGGTGAAGTCATAAATCCAATGCAAACACTCGATGAAATAATCACTATGATACTTTCTCTTGTGTTTGGTTATGAACCAAAGAAGGGACACATTAAACATTGCATGGGCACAAGGTGGAATCTCTATCACTCCTAGGCTTACAATCAAGGTAAGATCATAATCATGAAGTTCAAGGCAAAAATATTGCCAAGGTTGGTTGGTACTTCCATGAAATTCATCCATCCAAATTTCAATAAGGTTGATGTAATTATTGTTTTTACTATAGGGATATGCCAACTCATTGATGTCACTTATTGAATCACAAAGGAGAAGGTACATTGAAAGCAACTCTAGGTTGAATCTACATGAATATTGTTTACTTTTCATGCCAATTTCAGTAAAAAGTAATGAAAGAGGATGACAACACTAATGAGTCAAATATTTTGTTTCTAGAACATAAGGAAAGGACTACCCCACATCTATGACAAAAACTTCAAACATAACCATTTCATAAAGTGGTAATAATTCTCAAGAAATATCTTGAAGAAATATGAAAGTGATGATCTCTTTATTTTACCAAGTTTTTTGTACCAATCAAAGATCTCATCCTCAAGAAAATACAAGGAGAATATAAAAAAAATCATCTTAATTTCTTCATGAATAATTTTGATCCTTGGAATAAAATCAATGAGAGATGTAATATGTAAAACATGTGAGTCACTAAGTCCATGGAACTTGGTAATTCTTATCTCCAATATTTGTAATCATTTGGATACCCATGGATTCTTGAAAAATGCAAAGGACCAAGTAAATCATTCAACGACCAATCCACTCGATTTCCTTCAAGATTTAGACCATAAAATTTGTCAACACAATCTTCAAGGTCAGGTATAAGTTCAATGATCTCAATTTCACCCTCATTGTGAGTGTCATAAATAGGTTCCCCTTCAAAATAAACATGTATCCCATTTATGTCTTTCAATGTGAAAAGCATCATCAAATTTTCCAATATCAAGGTCATTATGTTCTTCATGGAATGAGGGAAAATATATGGATTCTTCTTCAAAGTTTATCCTTTCAAAATTATCAAAGGATGGATCATAAAATTTGAAAATTTGAAAATGGGTATACATCATCAATCCATCATATTCGTATGGATTGGGAATCATCTTCAAGTGGATGGGGAACAATAATTTGGAAACTTACACTCTCTAGTATCTTACCAAAGTGATATTAATCAATGGACCCACAAGGTTGTTCTTGTTCTTCAAAGGATGTTTTCCCAACTTCATATTCAACTTCCTCTAGTTCTTCTTCCTTGATGGATTCATGAAGTATTTGTTGTTTCTCTTCATCCATGTATTATTCATGTAATTGGTTCTCCCTAAGGTTGTATTCTTCATGAAGTGGTTTTTCCTCAATGTGCTCATCAAGTGATTGGTTTTCTATGGGATATACAATGGCTACTTCTTCTTAATTTGGGAGGGGTTATATGGTACATTTTATAAACATATCAATCCCATTATTTGTAATACTAGGCTCCCAATATTTGAGAAATGACCTCAAAAAATATGCCAATGAAGTGATTTGTCCTACAATATCATCATAAAACCAATCATTTTACTTGTCTTCAAAATTACACATAAAGGCATGTATCCAAATATCTTCATGGATAATAACAAATTCATTCATAACCTTGATGACAAAGATAATGTGTGATAATGATGACTTATGATTTACATGAAATGACCCAACAAACTCAAAAAATTCCAGATCATAACCTTCATTTGGAGCTCTTGAAATGTTTTAGAAATTAATTGGAACACTGATAGTTTAAGCCTTCTAGTTCTCCCATTTTTAAAATATTCAAATCTTATCTTATACCAAATTGGATTGGATTCCTCAGGGATAATTCTCAATGCCTTCCATTATTGTTTGATTCACCACACAATAAAAGGGTATTTAAAGTTGACAAGGGAAAAATATTATTCCCCTGAGTGGAGTCTCTAGATGGGTAAAATAGATAAATCTTTGAACCCTACTCATCAAAATGATTGATAAGAAATTACAACAATTAGGGAATGGAATTTGTTCTTAACAATGGCTCCAAAATGTTACTGCTCAATATTTCACCTAGAAGGAAAAATCCAAACCTCAATGGGAGATTCTAGAGGAAACCCTTAAGAAATACACCCACAATCACCTTGTTGTCCTTTCCCCACACTTAAAACAACGAAAAGTGGTATCCGATTATATGGCAAATCCCGATGGTCAAGCAAGTTACTTGTTGCAAAAGTGGGAGTTTTAAAACTATCTTAGGTTGATTATGAATTATTAATCAAAAACCATATCTTCCTTATGGTGTGAAATTTGAAGTACAATAAGTGTTTGATTGATTCACAATAATCTAACACAAGTTTGGTGACTAAATTATCATTAACCATTATCTTGTGTCATATTTCTAAAAAGAAATGATCAAATCATGATAACCAAGTGGAAGAAGAATCACCATAACAAGTGCTCAATTATCACCATAACCATTAAACATCATGAAATGTTATCACCATGAAACAACCATGTAACTTCATAACTTGCAAGTTGCTTAGATGTATCATTCACAACATGGCATAGAATACAAGTTTTAAATTCCCAAACTGTTGTATAATTTCCAAATTTGATTAATGATTAGACAAATTCAGATCATTAAGAGTTTCCAAGAGATCCAGATGCAAATTCAAGTGTTCAACATATAGTGTATTACAAGTCTATATTATTCCCATGAGACTTGAAAGAGATTTAGTGCTCAACACATATATCAAGAAGTAATCACTAGATTGGCCAATATATAAACAAGCACCATTAATCAAATTTGTTTATAAATCAAAACTTATACTAGAAATAAGAATCAACAAATGAATGAATGTTTTAATTTGGGTGTGATTACCATGAAAATTTACTGCCATATTGGATATGTTATCAAGCTTCACAATGCCAAGAATCATGTTCATTTTTTTGTCCTTTAAATAGAACTTAAACCAAAAACAATTCAACGAACATGAGGCTAGCATAAATGAAAATCATTGAGAATAGTTAGGTTTTATTTGATATACCATAAAAAATTGTCGCTTTAATCAAGACTATATGTCATAAAGGAAACCCTTCAATAGTGAATTCTCTACCTAGTGTGATTTCATTTTATGTGATCCTGATGCAGGAGCATTGCCAACGTCAAGCGAGCGTGGGGCAAGCGCCAACG
>CBVK0101971563.1:0-14378 GCA_900067695.1 Picea abies | reverse complement strand
GAGAGGGGAGAGGGGGGTCGAGAGGGAGAGAGAGAGAGAGTGTTAGAGGGGGAGAGAAGGGTAGAGAGAGAGAGAGGTGTGACATAGAGGGAGGGAGGGATTAGGGGAAGAGAGAGAGAGAGAGGGAGAAATTTTGAGAGAGAGAGAGGGGGGAGAGAAGGGTAGAGAGAGTGTGAGTGCTACAGATGGATAGAGTCAGGTAGAGAGAGAGAGAGAGAGAGAGAGAGAGAGAGAGAGAGAGAGAGAGAGAGAGAGAGAGAGAGAGAGAGATAGAGAGAGAGAGAGAGAGATTTATTTGGTGTTAAAGGAATGATTGTGCATTCATGTTCTTAATAACGTTCTTGTGCTTTAGGAACACTTGCGTGTTTCTAAAGTGTTCACTTGATATTTTCATTTTGAATTTTTCTAGGAGGGAGTGACAAATCCAACATACATTTTTGTTGAGTTTGCTACCTCATATTTAGGTCCGAGATGAAAAACCTAGTAGTTTGGTCTGCAAATACATAAAAAACTCCATTTTTATGAATTATGTGTTTTTGACATTATTTTTCTATAGGCTACACAAATACATTGTTGATGAAACTACAAACACAAATAAGGTCAACTACGTAGATTCCAAATATACAGTTTTATTTTAAAATTCATATTGTTTACTTTTTTTAATCTATTTTTGTCTTTCCATATATAAAGATCCTAAAATACATACCTCTTTTATTTCTACTATAACTTTTAGTCAGCTAAAACCATTTTTCAAATGAGTTATATGTCGCACTAGAAGAGATCAATATATACAATTTAAGAAAAATAATAATAAAATTTTCTAATGTTGAGACCCTTGTAGCCTGCACGAACAAAAGGTGTTGTAATTTCAAGGATATATCGACTTCCAAAATTTAAAAATATATATAAAATTAATATATAAATTTTGAAAAAATGCAGCAAACTAGAACAACATGTTCTCTACAATTATAGAAGTTTTTGGAAGGAAATTGCATATTTAAGTTACTCAACACTTGCATGAACGAAGACATATACCTTTTATTTTGCTAGAAAAATAACATAGCACTGTTAGAAAATTTTAAATTTCACATATTTATTCACAATTTCTATAAATAAAAGTTGCATATTCAAAAATATTATTCAATTTCCTACATTTCATCTTTTTAGATCATATTCAAATGCCATTATAAAAGCACCTTTAATAATCCCTCCAAGTTAACATATTGTTGTTTTTCCATGTTTGCAGTGCCACGAACACCTCATGAGAGACCATCATTAGCTTACACTCACCCTATATCGTTTTAGTCTGTGTTGAAGGTTTGAGACTATAGCAAATTTGTTTAGGTTGACTACATTTTTTTTTTTTGCATTGATAAAAAATTTGATGATGTTTTCCAAAATTTGAATATAAAAATATATAATTTGAAACAATAAGAAAAACAATGAATAATAGTTTGATTTGATGGACATGAATTGAATAAACTTGAATAAATCAACAAAATGAAGGCCAATAACATTAAGTAATTGAAGATATCAATTATACTCTTAAAAGTAAAAAAATTATACTTTACATTTAAACAAGAAAGAGTGAAAGGCCATTAGCGAATTACTTTAGCCACCTTATAGTTAACAGATATATTAATAGTATTAGTTAACAATTTTTTAATATTTTTTTTTAACATGAAATTTTATTTATAAATGAGTTACAACCAGATTCTTGTCTTAGACAGTATTTCAGGAGCTGAGAATTCATCCAGAAAATCCTTAAGGCTTGATTACAAAACATGTTTTCCCTTCTAACTTTTGATACAATTGGTCTCCTGAAATCTAGATTTTCAAAAAATCCAATGCCTATAGACAGATAAAATGTAACACACCTGAACCCTAAGTACCCTTTCTAGGGATGGGGCATCATAATTTCATTTTTCCCTAACCATATCAAATCATAATTCTGATATCTTCATCATATTCTTCTTTCCACAAGCTTTCTAATTTCTTATACCAGGATCTAAGACGACCTATGTTTTAGAATTTATGGCCTCCCAAAGTTCTTTGGGCACTATTAGTTGAGGCCACGTGGATTTCCAACACTCCTGCATCCATGGTGGAAATATATTTCACCATTAAATCCAATGGCGGAGCCGCATCCTCGTATAGGAATACAAGAATTCGGTGTTCAACGCTTTTCAATCATACACCCCAACATCCTAGATCTCCCGTAGTTCCAAACTCTCGAAATCCTGAAGTTCCCACTCTTACATGTGATAGAATATACGCACTAAGGGGATGACACATGGCAAGGTGAAGATGACACATGGACTTTTCGGTAGGTGACACATGTCATGTCCTAACGAGCACATATAGTCTATAAAATGTTAAAATTTAAGTGACACATGACACATCGAGAAGGAGTCCATGTTACCCTAGGTGATGTCAGCGCACCACATCACACTGGGAATGAAAGCCTCCAGAACTCTTCTAGCCTTTCTTACTTTGCAATATCACCTGAAGCTCCAAAGCCCGAACTTCCCACCAATGTTGTCCTAACATCCCTTCTCTTCTACAGTCTCATCGATCCTTTTCTATTTTAATCCCAGAGTGGGTTAGCGTCGGAATGACCATGACGACGATCCAGTGCAAGACACTTGGAAGAAGGAAATGGTGACATGTGTCCCAATCAATTGGTGACACCTATCGAGGTCTAATTGACCCATAATATATGTGAAGGTTCTAAATTGGGATGACACATGGCTCACCCACTCGGGGTACACATCACCTTAGGTTACATCATCACGCTAAGTTACTCTGGCCTTCGATGCTTCGATGATAATCCTATTTCATCGCCATCTCAAATATCCTAGAGTGGGACTTCTCCAAATTACTTAGTGCTACCCATTCACTAGGATCAATCTAACGACTGAGAGGGATCCTGAAGGATCCGAAGATCGACGGTCCACAATACTTCTGAACTACGATATTAAGAGGTATTGGCGGTTGTGAATTTTTAACATCATGGACCTCCATAGACAATAAGAGCTATCTCATTTCATAATAGCGCAGGGTATCGATACCTTGGTCATATGGACCCTCTAATGAATCCCAGGATGTAATCTCTAATCTTAGCCAAGATTTGGTTAAGGCCGTGGGAATGAGCCTATGGTATATTAGGCTTTTGGTTTGAAGGAAGTGCCCTCCAAATTCATAGAACTTCAAGTTCTAACACAGGGTAAGGTATCTTCAAACAAGCCCAAAGGCCCAACTTATCACCTTACACTCATTCACATGCAATGGATTATATAATAACAATTATCCATTCTTGTTATAAATTAAACGTTGCAAATATTAGTCACATACACAGACATTCAATCATGCATTTAAATCCAATTGCAGAGGGTTCAAGAAATACTTATCTATTACATGTTGTAGCCAGCTAACTGACTATGGGTGTCTGCCTTTCCACCCAACCATAGGCTCAGAGGAATTCACTCTTAGCACTCTGTCCACCCATGTGCCAATCCATGATATCACTAGGGAATCTATTCCATTTCTCGAAGACCTTCTCTCTGTCATAGCATCCCTGTGAGGTTTATCAAATGCTTCCTGAACATCAATCTCGTGGCCTTTCTCTTTTCTTCTGCATATCTGGGTCACGTGTTCCCCTCTGAGCATGCAATCTTGTCTAGTGTTTCTCCTTCTTTCTGTAGGGCCTCACGCGTGCGCCTCTTCCTTGAACTCTCTTTGCGCATGTATATTTTTATGGCTACCTTTTTCCAGGATGGTTCTTGACCCATCCTGTTCCTTCCGTCATAAGGAAATTCAGGTCATTTTGGGTCTGCAGGACTTTGTGGTACTTCGGGTTGATAGTATCCTATCTCCTCAGGTAGATGATGCTTCCATTCATGGGGGTGGTTGATTATTCAACCACCATTACTTCCTTAATTAATCGATTCCTCTCCTTGGGATACAGAGGAGGTTTATTATTCCCAACTAGGGGAATTTTGGGGTCATTTGACATAATGAACCCTCTCTTATAGTTTTCCCTTTCTTTCTTCTAGTGATGTCATGGCCAATACTTCAAGGATTCACCCCACAGTAGGTTATTGGCAATTAAAACAACAATATATTTACATTGTTCCCATGCCATAGCATGGTGATCCTGATTAATGATTAATTACAAGCTGGGGGAAACATGGGCGTTACATAAAAATTATGATTGGAACCTATGAAATTCATTTCGGGAGGGAAATTTTAGGTCCAGATTTCTGTGAGATTGTCTTTGGTCCTCCTGTCTATGGGTCAATGCTGAATATGAGACTGTTGGACTTGGAGCGAGCTACCTGCATCCCAATTCCAATTTATCTAACATTTCATCCCATGACTCTTGCCCATAATGACGTGCCATCTTACCATATTTTATAGACATGTGATTTAGATTAGGGAATGTACATGTAGCTTCTCGTTCCATTGGTCTCCAATACACCCCCACTTTTGTTGTTGCATCCTTAGCTAATGCATGAGCCTCTTTATTTATTGCTCGTTCTATGTGCATGAATTTGATTTTTTCAAATTTCTTTATTTGCCCAAAAATTCTTTGGTATAGCGAGTGGAGCTTCCTCTTCTTCGGGATTTGCCTCCTTCTGACGGTATGAATATTGATCAATGAGTCATATAAGACAATGTGGTGTCTGATGTTGTTCTTAGTTCCCAATCAAAGGCCCATATAAAGGGCATAGGCTTCATCCTAGTTGCTAGTTACCTTATCCAAACCACATGGATATGTAATCTGAACATTTCCTTCAGGGCCATATAGAATCTCTCCCGCACCATCCTCCCTTGGGTTTCCCTTCGATGCACCTTCAAAACTCACCAGGATCTATGGTAACTGGGCCCTCCATTGATTGAAATTTGAGTCTGAGAGTCTTAATTTCCAGTTTGGACGTGACTTTTGTCTAACGGAGGTGGAGATTGGGAGATGTGTTGTGTGACTTATCGTTTGCATGTACTGGTATTTTTCCAACATATCCAAGTTTGTGTCCCTAAGAGCCTTATTTTGTCTACTCTCATGAACTTATGATAACATGCTTTGTACGTTTAAGGATATGTCTCGAGGGTTGGCTATTTTATCTTCAAATATTCCCCGATTCTTTGCCAACCAAACAACACCGGGGATTTCCATCACTTCTGCATCCATGGTGGAAATACATTCACTGTTAAATCCAATGGAAAAGATGCATCCTCATATAGGAATACAAGAATTTGGTGTTCGGTGCTTTTCAAGCATACACCCCAACATCCTAGATCTCCCGTATTTCTTAACTCCCAAAATCCCGAAGTTCCCACTCTTACATGTGATAGCGTATACGTGCCAAGGGGATGACACATGGTGAGGTGAAGATGACACATGGTCTTGTTGGTAGGTGACTCATGTCACATCCTAACGAGCACATAGGGACTGTAAAATGTACAAATACGAATGACACATGACACATCGAGAAGGAGTCCATGCTACCCTAGTTTACGTTAGCGCACCACGTCACTCTAGGAATGAAAGCCTCTAGAATTCTTTTATCCTCTCCTACTTTGAGAGATCACCTAAAGCTCCGAAGCTCAAACTTCCCACCGA
The DNA here is from genome assembly GCA_900067695.1 of Picea abies. Taxonomy (NCBI): domain Eukaryota; kingdom Viridiplantae; phylum Streptophyta; class Pinopsida; order Pinales; family Pinaceae; genus Picea; species Picea abies. Next base: position 8,755 of record CBVK0101971563.1, on the reverse strand, counting down.
TGTCCTCCCGGTATCCTTTCTCTTCTACAGTCTCATCGTGCCATTTCCGTTTTACTCCCAGAGTGGGTCAGCATCAAAATGACCATGATGACTATCCAACACAAGACACTTGGAAGAAGGAAACAGTGGCATGTGTCCCAATCAATTGGTGACACCTCTCGAGGTCTAGTTGGCCCATAATATTTGTGAAGGTTCTGAATTGGGCTGACAAATGGCTCACCAACTCGGGGTACACATCACCTTAGGTGACATCATCATGCTAAGTTACTCCGGCCTTCGGTGCTCCGACGATAATCCTAGTTCATCGCCATCTCAAATCTCCCAGAGTGGGACTTCTCCAAAGTACTTAGTGCTACTCGTTCACTAGGATTGATCTAATGAATGAGAGGGACCCCGAAGGATCCGAAGATTGACGGTCCACAATGCTTCGTAACTCCGACATTCAGAGGTGTTGGCGGTTGTGAAGTTTTAACATCCTGGAGCTCCAAAGACAATAAGAGCTAGCTCATTTCGTACTAGCGTAGGGTTCCGATACCCTGGTCATATGGACCCTCTAATGAATCTCAAAATGTAAGCTCTACTCTTAGCCAATATTTGGTTAAGCCCGTGACAATGAGCCTATGGTCTCTTAGGATACTGGTTTGAAGGAAGCGCCCTCCAAATTCATAGAACTTTAAGTTCTAACACAGGGTAGGGTATCTTCGAACCAACCCAAAGGCCCAAATTATCACCTTACACTCATTCATATGCAATGGATTATAGAAGAACAATTATCCATTCTCATTATAAATTAAATGTTGCAAATATTAGTCACATACACAGACATTCAATCATGCATTTAAATCCAATTGCATAGCATTCAAGAAATACATATCTATTACATGTTGTAGCCAGCTAACTGACTGTGGGTGTCTGCCTTTCCACCCAACCATTGGCTTAGAGGAATTCACTCTTAGCACTATGTCCACCTATGTGCCAATCCATGATATCACTAGGGAATCTATTCCATTTCTTAGAGACTTTCTCTCTGTCACATCATCCCTGTGAGGTTTATCAGATGCTTCCTCAACATCAAGCTCGTGGCCTTCCTCTTTTCTTCTACATATCCGGGTCATGCATTGCCCTCTGAGCATGCACTCTTGTCTAGTGTTTCTCCTGCTTTCTGTAAGGCCTCACGCGTGCGCCTCTTCCTTGAACTCTCTTTGCGCGTGTATATTTTTATGCCTACCTTTTTCTTGGATGGTTCTTAACCCATCCTCTTCCTTCCATCAGAAGGAAACTCAGGTCATTTTGGGTCTGTAGGACTCTTTGGTACTTCGGATTGATAGTATCCTGTCTCCTCAGCTAGACGATGCTTCCATTCATGGGGGTGGTTGATTATTCAACCACCATTCCTTCCTTCATTAACCGATTCCTCTCATTGGGATCTGGAGGAGGTTTATTATTCCCAACAAGGGGAAATTTGTTGTCGTTTGACATAATGAACCCTCTCTTATAGTTTTCCTATTATTTCCTCTAGTGATGTCATGGCTAATACTTCAAGGCTTCATTCCCACAGTCAGTTATTGACAGTTCAAATAAAAATATATTTACATTGTTCCCATGCTATAGCATGGTGATCCTGATTAATGATTAATTGCAAGCTGGGGGAAACATGGGTGTTACATAAAACTTATGATTGGAAACTATGATATTCATTTGGGGATGGAAAGCTTAGGTCCATAGTCCTATGATATTTTCTCTGGTCCTACTGTCCCTGGCTCAAAGATGAATTTGAGATTGTTGGCCTTGGAGCGAGCTACCTACATCCCAATTCCCATTTATCTAACTTTTCATCCCATGACTCCTACCCATAATGACGTGCCATCTTACCATCTTTTATATACATGTGATTTAGATTAGGGAATGTACATGTAGCTCCTTGTTCCATTGGTCTCCAATACACCCCCACTTTTGTTGTTACATCCTTAGCTAATGTGTAAACCTCTTTATTTATTGCTCCTTCTATGTGCATGAATTTGATTTTTTCAAATTGCTTTATTTGCCCAAAAATTCTTTGGTATAGTGAGGGGAGATTCCTCTTCTTCGAGATTTTCCTCCTGACAGTATGAATATTGATCAATGAGTGACCTAAGATAATGTGGTGTCTGATGTTGTTTTTAATTTCCAATGAGAGGCCCATATAAAGGGCATAGGTCTCATCCTAGTTGCTAGTTACGTTATCCAAACCACATGGATATGTGATCCGACCAGTTCCTCCAGGGCCACGTAGAACCCCTCCTGCACCACCCTCCCCTGGGTTTCCCTTCGATGCACCGTCAAAACTCACCAGGATCTGTGGTAACTGGGCCCTCCATTGATTGAAATCTGAGTCTGAGAGTCCTAATTTCTAGTTTGGACGCAAATTTTTTCTAACGGAGGTGGAGATTGGGAGATGTTTCGCGTGTCTTATTGTTTGCATGGACCAGTATTTTTCCAACTTATCCAAGGTTGTGTCCCTAAGAGCCTTGTTTTGTCTACTCTCATGAAATTATGATAACATGCTTTGTACATTTAAGGATATGTCTCAAGGGGTGGCTATTTTATCTTCAAATATTCCCTGATCCCAAGACACAAAATTTGGGAGAGCACTCCATATTTGCTTGAATTGCACTTTGTCTTTTAGGAATCCAGAGTAAGAGAAGGTTCATTTATCAAAAAAATGTTTCACTTTACTGGGCCATCTTGTGCAAGAAACAATTTACTGATAAATTAATGGTGAATTGTTAGAAAGTTATTTTAGCCACTTAACTTTGTTAAATGTTATAAATAATGACATTATCTAACAACTCCCCAATAACTTGATGGTGAATTATTAACATTTTTAATTAACAACTTTTAAGTAACTTGACTAATCATTACTTTACAAATTTAACTATATTAATTAGTAAGTTATGCATTTCTATGATTACAACTACGAACTCTCAACATACTAATGAGTCCATACACAACATAGTCTCCTCCCTCATTTTAATAAAACTTTATCCAAAATTTATATCTAATCTTATTAAGAAAAATATATAAATTGGAAGGATTAACAAAAATAATAATTAATGACGTGATTAAATCAGTATCTTTAAATTTTTTTTGAATGATTAAACAAAATGAATTTATCTATGACTTCACACCTAATTGGTCCATGGTATCTATTTAAAGAATATAGAGGATCATTACTGATAATTAATTGTGAAAATTTTTGACCGCAATATTTCTCTTTTGATAGTTTTAACCATGTAGTACAACCTTTTAACAAACTTTAACTAAACAAATTGAATTTGTCCACTTTTTAACTTACTCAAAAAAAAATCTATTTAAACATTCAAAATTATTATTTATTAAATAATATTTTTAATATTTATATTTATACTTATCCGAAATTTTAGAACTAACCCTCATTATTCCAAAATTATAATTTCTCGATATTTATATTTATATTTTTCCGGAAAAAATGGCTAATTTTCATCATTAAATTTCTCTTAGTATAATGTGAAATTCAATTAGGGTTGAAGCATCTCAATGCGTGAGAACTATTTAGGTCGTTTGAGGGTTTAAGAAATTGAGCGCATAACTATTTAGGTCCTTTGAGGGTTTAAGAGATTGAGCGCATAGAAAGGATTCTACGGGCTGAAAGTAGGTGTACTGTTCATCTCACCGGAATGGAGGCTAGCAAGGGTTCTTGCGATTATTCACGGAGCCGGGAGGAAATAGGGTCCGCTACCATTCATAAGAACTTGAAGGAAACTCACAACAACGGCTCTGCTCCAGTAACTGATGGTAACCAGACTAAGCAGCTACCGGTTTCTACTCATTCACAACAGAAATCCCTCGCCCACAAGTTGAAAGCCACGAAAAGATATCTCAAATCTCTTTTTTCAAAGGCCTCCAACACGAGAGTGCCCAATCACCATCTTTCTCAGATTAATCTTAGCATCCAAAGGGAAAGCTATGAGGGCGATGATGTAGCAACGGCCACTAGAAGTAGCCACATAGAAAAGTCAGATGCGACTCATCGTAAGTCCTTCTCTGAAAGCTTCTTCTTTATTAACGACTCATCGTAAGTCCTTCTCTGAAAGCTTCTTCTTTATTAAGGGAGCACCATGGAAACCTAAACTGAATTCAAACCGCGCGCCTGGTAATCACAGCGGTGCACAATTGGGAAGAAGAATGATCAGTGCGAATCCGGGCGTGGAGAATGACATCGAAGCAGCGATTGCTCACTGCAAGCAATCTCTTTCAGCTGATCCAAAGAACATGATCGACACATGTGCTGAAATATATGCTGATAGTCATGTTCATTGTCATTCTCAGTCCAGTTCCAGCAACCATATTCCATTAGGTAAAACAGTTGGCTCATATTCGTCAATAGAAACCCGGTTTGGGTAGATAGCTTATAATAAGGGCTTATAATAAGGGTTTATCATTGCTATATTATCGTTCGTTCCAGTTTTGCAGTCTGAGACTCACATATTTGCATATGTGTGGGAGGACTAAAGAAGATATAGTCTCCTTGGCCCGGCATAAGGAACAATGGCTTATAATAAGAATGCTACCCATAATCATGAATGCTTATTAGAGTTGCCCTGCGATTGCTCTTCATAGTGGAGTGTTACTGTGTTTGCTGCGTCACTGTGATAACGACTATGCCTACCGTACTACTGAACTACAAAGGGTCAATGTATTTCTTAGAATACTTTTTGGCGGATTGTAGTTGTGCATTCCTATTAAAAAAATGTTTATAACTTATATTTTGGAGTAATCTTAATTTATTATAAAAACGCCATTGATTTAGTCAAATCTGATGCAGGCATTGGAATCACGAAAACGTAGAGCTAAACCCTACCAGATTTCGATTGGACTGATTTTGTCATCTGTCAGTGAAAATGTTTGCTTCTTACCAAAAGATGAGTGGGATCTTTTAGCATAATAATATATATATATATATGCTTTAGTTAGTGAGTATTTATCATAATATAATAATATTAATAATTTATTTTTAAGGTTAAGGGTAAGTCATATCAAATTGGTGTATAAGACTTCTTGTTTGTGGGACAAGGGAACCTCTTCTGTCCAATGATTTGACTGGTAAAATCTAAAGAGGTATACATACCCTACCCCCTCTGAATTTAAATTTCTGACTTCTTAAGAGATATATATGCCTGAAATCTTTTAACATAACCCACTGATGAAATAATCATGAAAGTGGAGTAACAAGTATTACCAAGATCCACAGATCATTTTAATCCTACAAAATTATCCAACTCCATGGGTGAATATCTTGAATTATCCTTGTGTGCGTATATGCGTTCCCTTTGAGGTGTTGCTCGCAATGTGGCAGTGCCATTATAGCAGATCTTGTAGCTCAATATAATTTTTTTGTGTTTTAAACGAGTCTTGTAGCTTCACGATTTACATTATTCTTGTAGCCTTTAAAACTTTACACTTTCTCCAGCTTTATAAAACTTCACAACACGCCTGTAGCTTTTTAATTTGACACTTAAAAACTTAATAAACTATCGAAACTTGCAATACTCATGTAGCTTACAATTCTTTGATAGCAACACTTCATATCCCTATAGCATTTTAAAAAACTGCAATATTGTTGTGTCATTTGAAATTTGCAATATTGTTGTAAAAAACTGCAATATTGTTGTGTCATTTGAAATCTGCAATATTGTTGTAGCATTTAAAATCTGCAACACTGATAACTCTATGGAATCCAAATTGAGCTCATGTAGCTTACAACCTTTATATTTTGCAATATTAATAAAGACGTTGGAGTTTAACACTCTTCACAATGCTTTTGATGTTTGTATTTTCAAAAAGTCTTGTAGATTTTAATTTCACCAATACATAACTCATAATATTTGCAACGCTTCGCATATCATCATATAACTTCAATACTTACAATACTTACCATAATAATATTTTGTATTTTTTTAAGCATAATAATATATATGCGCTAGTGGTTATTTATCAATTATGATTTATTTTATTTTTAATCCATTTTATTTTTAATTAACATTATGTTTTTTTAAATGATTTATTTTAAAAAAATAAATTGAAGATAATATTTCATCTCATGGTTTAAATAATAAATACTTTTTGAAGTCCACATATATCATCTAAAATTATAAAAATTATAATATTTTCAAAGATTATATTAATATTAAATTAAATATATCATTTAAAATTATGAAAATTAAAATATTTCTAATATTAAATTAAGAATGTTTGTATAAATAATATATGTATGATGTGTAATAAAATATATGTATAAGATGTATAATAGGATGTGATTTTCCATGTAAGTTAAATTATTAGTTTATGTGGGGTAGATAAAAGTTTGTAATTTATGTGTAAGAAAATATATTTATATGATGTATAATAAGATGTATGTTTTTCTTGTAAATTAATTAATAAATTAGTTAAGTGAGAAACACAACTTTTTTAATTATTAAAGTCAGATAAAAATATGAACTAGTAAAGTGATTCAGTTTTATTTGATCTTTATAAATGTTAAGAACTTATTTTATGATTTGGAAAAAAATTATAATATTTTTTATTAAAAAAAAAGTAAAAATACAATTATATTATAAATATTTAGTAATTTCTTATAGAATTATTTTAAATTTAAATTTTGAATAAATAATAACCAACTTTTTATAAAATTATATTATAAATATTTAGTAATTTCTTATAAAATTATTTTAAATTTAAATTTTTAATAAATAATAACCAATTTTTTATAAAATTGATTTTTTTTCAAATAACTTTTTATCTCCATTTTATTAATTCAAAATGAAATGAAGGTTAATATATTTTTTAATTATTTAATTAGTAATATTCAAGTATTGCTCATTATTTTTATTAATTTAAAATTCATTTATATATATAATAGGGCGAACGAATTAGAGAGTTAGTGACTTAAGTGTTAGACCAGTGAGATATATTAGACCACTAAAATAATAGACTAGCATAATAACATTAATACTATTAAGTTACATTTTAGAAAACATTAAAATGTTTATTATATAATAAGCACATTAATTATTAAGTTACATTTTAGAAAACATTAAAATGTTTATTATAATTAAGTTACATTTTAGAAAACATTAAAATGTTTATTATATAATAAACACTTTAATGTTTTGTAAAATGTAAGTTAATAGTATCCACTTTATTATGCCAACCTATCATCTTAGTGGTCATTTCCCACTAACATCTAACCCTTAAGTCTTTAACTCCCTAATTCATTCAAACTATTTAACCACCAGTCCATTAAACCCCTATCCCCTAAAAGGATAACCCCATAAATTTAAGTTAAACATGAATGTTCCCTAATGATTAACCCTAACTATTATGGTTGATTAGAGTATGACAATGTAGATTATGGTCAAATATAGTTATCCATTACTAATGCTACTAACCCATTAATTATTAAGTTACATTTTAGAAAACATTAAAATGTTTATTATATAATAAACACTTTAATGTTTTGTAAAATGTAAGTTAATAATATCCACTTTATTATAACACTTTAATGTTTTGTAAAATGTAAGTTAATAATATCCACTTTATTATTCTAACCTATTATCTTAGTGGTCATTTCCCACTAACATCTAACCCTTAAGTCTTTAACTCCCTAATTCATTCAAACTATTTAACCACCAATCCATTAAACCCTTATCCCCTAAAAGGATAACCCCATAAATTTAAGTTAAACATGAATGTTCCCTAATGACTAACCCTAACTATTATGGTTGATTAGAGTATGACAATGTAGATTATGGTCAAATATAGTTATCCATTATTAATGCTACTAACCCATTAATATGTAACCACCTAATCATAAATCCTTTAAAGATTGTTCAACTAACCCCTTTAACCCCTTTTGGAACATATACATTACATTTATTTATTAATATTTGTAAAAAAAACTAGTAGCAAACAATTGAAATTGAATTCGAAATTGAAAGTAGAACTCACTGAGATAATCCTTATCCATTACAAATCCTTTACATCTTAAAAATAAATAATTGTAAAAAACTAATCCAACTTAACATAATCATAATAATTCTTTAGTTTTGTGTATGATAGTCATTGACTTGATATTGAATGAAGAATTTCTCATTTAATATTTTTATAATTCAATTATATTCAATATCAAAATAAATAAGATTTATTAGTTTACACATTGTTATTTAAAACTTTTATTTTTATTTCTATTTTTAACATTTTTAAGAATTAATTTAAAATACAATTCAGATTATTCTTATATTTTCTACACCATTATTGATTGATAATATTTTGTCATATTATTATGTAATTATATATAGGAATTAATAGAAATATTATTTAATTTAAATTTGATTTTAGTTTTACACTTTATTCAAACAAATTTAAACTTCATTTTATTTATTTTAACATTTTCTTGAACCTTTATTTCTTTTGGTATTTTTTTTATTTTATCATTAAATACATCAAGAAAGAATATGTAAATCGATATTATTAGGTGTTGGAGTTCAAAATATTAGTAAAAAAAACATATTTTCCTTATTCATTTATTAAAACTGGTAAAAAAACAAATCTAATTAATATTGATGTTTACTTACTAAATGAAAATTTGACATGAATTCCTACAACAGTATAAATCTCGCAAAGAAAAATAGATATACACTTATGGGTTTACATATATATTACAATTGAAAATAAAAAC
>CBVK0101971562.1:0-12745 GCA_900067695.1 Picea abies | reverse complement strand
AATGACTAGGAGTAAAATTTCAAGTAATTATGACAACTAAAAGGATAATTCGGATATGTATATGATGTCCAAATAAATTTTTAAATGGATGTGATACATGTTAAAGAGTGGGTAAACACTAGTATGATGACATGCTACTAAATCCAATTTAATTTTAAATTATTTTGAAATATTAGTTATTTGACCATTTCTAATGGCTCAAATAAAAATGTGAACACAATATATTGTCATTGCTACAAATCCCTAAACAAAGTAGGGAAAGACTAAATGAGTTTAAGATTACATATTAAAAAGAAAAAGGAAGTTTATATATATAAACATTAGATCACAATATTTGAATGTTTTTCATTGTTTTTCAGTTACATGAAACTCACTTCATTGAATTTTTAGTTTTAATTGAATTTTTTTTGACTTAACATTGAAGGAGATTGAAGGAGTTAATAGTATCATCCAAAAGCTATGTGAGTAGTGCAATGTTTCAATTGTTACAAATTATTAAATAAAGTAGGGAGAGACAAAATGAGTTTAAGATTACATATTAGAGACATCAATTATGTTCATATATAATAACATTATCACAATATTTGGATGTTTATCATAGTTTTTCAATTATTAGGAAGCTTAATTCATCAAAAAAAATAATTTAGTTGTAATTGATAGAATCAAACAAAGTAAGGAGAAACAAAATGAGTTTAAGATTACATATTAGAGAAATCAATCAAGTTGATATATAATAACATTATCACACTATTTGAGTATTTATCATAGTTTTTAAAATATTAGGAAACTCACTTCATAAAGAAAAAGAAAATTACTTTTCAATTTATAGAATTTTGACTTAGCATTGAGGAATTTAGTAGTATCATCCTAAAGCTAGTGGATTAAAGGAATATTTCAACCAAACTTTAGTCAACTGCATCATTGGAATTTGTAATGTATGAATCTATGTTATAAGATCTTGTTTATAAAGGCTCAAGAATTACATCATGTTTGACCTCTTGACATGATGATGATAAGAACCGTAGACATTTTGATAAAACACATAAGTAGTTTTTGTGAGGTGACGTTATTATTGGAAAATGAAGCTAAAACTTATTAGTGTTCCATGCATATCATATTTGTATAATTATTGAGGAGAAAAAAGATCCACTCATCATTACAAATATATTTGAGCAAGTACTTGCATCAATAGGATCTTTTAGATACTTGAATACTATGATAAAAAGTTCTATGGTGCTAAACATTAGTAGAATGTTAAAGTTCATCCATTATTTTTTACTAGTACTTTACATGTGATTAATCACCTAAAGTGTAATCATTGGGATATTTTTACTAGGTACTAATGACTACCCTATTAACTTATACATGGAAAGTGTTATCAAATAATGCTACCAAACCACCTCAATGATCATATAGAATAATAGTAGGTTCCTAGGAGATGACATGAGTTTATTGTTGATTGATTTGGGGTTACTACTAAGATATTATAGTAAATTATCCAAAATAAGCCTTAGAGTGTTCTAAAAGATGTCATATTCCTATTTTTCAATGACCAAGTTTGCCTATGAACATGTACTAAATCATGGTATTAAGTGCTATATCCTAAATGCATAAATGCATAAAATATAATATATCTTGACTAACATATACCATTCACTTTAATTATGTATGACTATGTTATATATAGGCCACCCACTTCCTATATGTATCAACATTAGGATTGATTTCCATAATATCCTTGATGCCCACATATTTGATTATGTTCTAGTACATTTTCTCAATCTAATCTTTAAGGTCACATAAATATGAATTATGGTAGTAACTTACACTCAAGACAATATTAGTAGAACCAAGAAATTAAATGAAGTGTGGTGAAATAAACCAATTCCAAGACAAAATTTGTGCCTTATTCATGAGGGTGTACCCATAACTTTAGTTCAAAGATAAGTGCATGGAAAAATATTTAAAGAAAACAGTAGGGGTGAATTAAAGGTTAAAGGCGGTGTTAATTTCATGAAAATAGATAGGGAAGTGTCAAGGGAGTCATGTAATGTGAAACAAGTAATAAAATCATATTAGAAACAAGTAATTTCATTTTTTTTGAGAACTTGGTTGGTGGTGTTAAAAAACATCATTGTTCGTATTGATGGCTCTTGATGTGAATATGCTTCTTTGTATAACCAAATGAAGAAAAAGTGTCATGTTTTTAGAATAATGAAATAAAACAAATGTAGTCATCTCTAAATGCATGGAAAACATAACAAAAATAACAAGCAAATGATGTACCTTGAAACATAACATGAGATCGAGTAGATCATTTTATCCCACTTATAGACTTAACTATGGCCATTCAAGTAGACCACATGGATCATCTATGTTACTAATGGTCTCCATAAATTTCTTGTGGTCAAAATGAGGTAGGAAGTATGTTACCTTTGACAATATCTTTTTAGACCTTATTTGTAATTGGATATTTGTAACAATGACTAAGTTCATAAAGTGATATACAGATGCACCTATTCTGTAATCCTTGAATATAACCACCAAGATTTCTTGAGTTTTGATTTAGTGTAATGTGTTTTCTCTCCTTCAAGTGATCATCAAACATTTATAATAAATTTTGTACATAATGCACATCATGGTATTTAGTTGCTTATGTAGGAGTAAACTACTTTAATATTATTATTTTTTCTTCACTTTAATTTGACCCATGTCTATATGTAATATGAACAATTATGCTAACCTAGTTAAAATGATAATATTGGCTGTAGATCTCATTTTTTGGTTGGACGATATAGTTTTCATAAAAATTGACAATTAAGAGTATAGTACTGAGGGGAAATGTATCTCTACATATTCTAAATTTCTCATCTTTCCATCATGCCACATGGACATGCTAAACATATTATTGAGTTTTTTCAAAAAAATACTTCATGAAATCACATACTCATACCCGATGACAAAAAATTGAGGGAATACGTAGAATGTTACATTTTAAAACTATATGTCAAATTTCTAAGTGAAATTGGAAAGAATATGTTCCCTTTAAGTACACAACACTTACCCGGGATGTCAAAAATGTTATATTTTTTCTTTATTTCCCATCATCTAGTTCATAAGTAACATATTTGAAATCTACATGTCGACCATCATCATCCCAAATTTTCTCTCAAATTCATGAATACAATGGTTCAATAATACCACTCCACCACACTTATGGGCATTTCCTATCTAAACTAGATCATATCATTTTCATACATTGGGCCTTGCACATGTGGTTCTTTGAATAAAGTGACTTTGTGAAACTGGTTGTAGTATGAAAAAGAATTCATGCACATGGTCAATATAAGAAACACGAAGAATGTCTATATTTGTGTCATAATAAAAACCAAATTCTATGTGGTATTTGCAACAACATTTTTTATTGTATTTGACTATTGTAACATACCAAGGTTTTCATTTCACTATAAATGAAAGGTTTTTTGATGAGAAAAGGGTTGGATTCATGAGCAAAGAGATGAGAGAATTGGAGGAGAAGTTTTAGTTGCTCATTTGTAAGCCTGAGGGCCTATTTGTAATGACATTTTATGCCAGTAAAGATTCATGAGAGTTGTTATCAGATTGGCTTCCGTGTTTTTCCGTTTCTTTGTTATCTTTTTGCTTGAATATATTGCAGGTTTTGAGTATCATAGCTGCCATTGATTGATGGATTCATGAACAACAAAGGATCCGTTGTAGCTTTACCATTAAATCATTGTTCATTGTTTAAGAAAATATTTATCTATTGCAGAAAGGATCTCTATATAATGGATGTTATTCCTTTTCTCATATTCACCATGCTTCTACTCATCATTATATATCCTTTTTTCTGATATACAGTTTGATTGTCGTTGATCTGTAGGATGTTATGAATCTATGCCCAATGGAATGCCTTTGTAGAATTTTTGCTACCCTCTCCCTTTCTTCCTCAATATTGCTGATCCACCTACTCAAACCATTTTAATCCATTTATATTTTGGTGGGTACTGGGATTTCACTTACAACAGTCTAAGTGTGACTCTCAGTGCTAACATTTTTGGCGCCATTTCCGGGGATGGAAGTGAAAAAATATTTCTTGGGAGAACGACAATGATTAGATCCAGCTCTTGATGGTAGACAAGATCAAGACACTAGATTGACTGCAATCTTCTACCTGGCGAATCCAACTTCATAATAGATGAATCTATGGGTGAATCCACTAGTTTGAAATGGACAAGATTCTTGCTTAGAGGTATGCATTTTGTGATTTCTCAAATATATCTGGTTTTCCAAACCCCGTGCTTGATAGAAGTGAATGGTAAGTCTTTCTCCTAGGATTAGAGGTGAAAATTGGGAAATCCCAGCTGAGTTTTTACTAGATTTTCACGAGTGCATACTTAAGATAAAAATTATACATGAAGATGTCCTCATCAAAAATTTTACATACTCTTTATATTGATCAGCTCATGATTGGTGTAGATCACTCCTAGTTGCTTGTATTACTTCACCAAGACATTTTCATGTTGCATTTCATTCATTTTGCAAAGAGAAGTTTGTAGTTGATTTCCTTTATCAAGAATGTTGTTATGAATTCAATTTGATGAGTAAAGGATAAAATAGTCATAAAGAGTATGCCACAATAGAAACACTTTTCATAATGATCAAGAGGATGATGATCTTCAAAATGATAGCCAAGATGTAGATACTTTTAACATTGTATCAAATGTATCCACTGTTTTAAGTTGTCATAAAAATTAAATTGTTTCCTTTGAGTATTCAAATGATAATGAGAAGATCGATATATCAACATGTGACAGTCTTGAATCTAAGCCATGGGAATATAGTGAAGAAGATAAGGAATAATTGCAACAATATCTAGAATTATCTTTATCACCTATTGATGAGTAGAAAACTCCATAGATCAGCGAGGAAATGTCTATCATTTCTGTACCTATACTTGCAAAAGACATCAAACAACATATGAGTAGCTATGAAGTATATGGGGACCATCATTTTATTGATGAATAATCCTTCATAGAGGAGAAAAATTGTTTTCTTAACCAACTAGAAATGTCTTATCATAAGTTTCATGATCCTGTGGATTTGTACATAGAGTTATATTTTTCAAAGGTTTCTTATGATCTAGTTGTTGGTATGATTTCAGATCATAGTTGTAAGTATCCATTGCTTATTAACCTCTTGTTCCAATCCTCATATCATTTGAATATTCTTTTGAATAGTTGCATGGAAGGAGTTATTTTCATTAGTTCGATACTCACCTGAGCAAAGTTATTCACTTGAGAAAATTTATTCAACTGGGTAGTTTAGAGTAGGATTATGTATATAAATAATCTTGTTATGCAAACATTTGGTTTGCAATGAGTGTTTTTCAGTTTTCAATAAATGATCAGAGGTTCTCTCAAGGAACAGACTGAGTACGAATTGCATATATGGATTGGATAAGGAACTAGAACTGCATGTTCTTCGAAGCTCACAAGGAGCATGCCATCCCCTATGGAGCCAAATGTTAGCACATAGAATTGTAGGGGGGAAAACAAATCACTTTGTTTTTTTTTTTAGTCACACCTTTGATCCTTACATCATTACCTTGACATGTCACACCTCCAAGCTTTACAAAACATTCTCTTTTTTACCATCAAACTCCTTAAATGTCAAGTCAAAGAAATTTGTATGTGCTTCCAACTCACTAGGAGAGTTCACATCATACTCAAAAGTACCTCACACATTCAATTGTTATCCTTGTAGTTAACGAATCATGATAGAGGAGATTTCATAGTTTTCATCAACATCTTTAACCAAATTTTTAGGGATTATTTCATAGATCTCATAATAATGTCCTTGAAGTGTGCAATTCATGTTTGAATCAGGCGTTGAGAACCGTTACTCTAGCGTTGTGAACTGGCACTGCAAATTGGATGAAGAGGAGGGTTGGAGGTTGGACAACTTGGAAACATCCATGTGCAAATTGAAAGACATCATCATCAAGCCTAGATCCACCTAGTACTCCATGAGCGTTTTCATCCTGTTTGAGGGTTGAGAAAGGGGTTTTGGTTGGTTTTCATATTGGCCTTGCGAACTGTCCCATTCTTTTATTGAAAGTTTTCAAATTCACCTTCATGATGTTATGAACCTTTCTCACCAGACCATATCACTTTTATGAACTCATCCATCTTTCCCATCACTTAGAATGCACCTGCTCCACTGATTTTCCCCAGTGTTTTGAACCCTTTGTTTCAGGCATTATGAACTGGCACCGCGATCCCTTTGTTCCAACATTGTTAAAACCCATCTTTTGCATTTTTTACGAGATCAAATTTTAAAGAGTAAATCTGCACCCCTATTAAACTTAAAACAGGTGGTTGATCAACTATCAAACCAGGTTCAAAGATTGAATTCATTCTCATGCTTATTAAATGAATATTTGTATTGATGAGTAAGACCTATTAAAGGTGATAATTCACTTGCAATTCCCTTTTATTACACTACCAATTGTCATTCCTTACTATTTCTGATTGAAAGAGTGTCTCCTCGTATACCTCCTATGTATAAGATAAATTCCATAAAGCTCTGTTTAATGTTAGCCTATCGAAAACAGTTATGTCATCATTATCCTAATCTCTTGTTTTCCCTCTTTTCACACATATGGATGCCATTAAAACTCATAGAAAATACATCCTTCAACAACAATTATGGACAATCAACAACATAGGAAGAGTCACAAGGGATGGGATATTGTAAGGAAAGAGCCCTATGACATGATAACCAAGATTGCTATCAGGAGAAGCTACATGATTAGAAAATGAAGATGTTGAACCTCCATACATTTTACACGTTTTGGGTGATTGTTATGTTTTGCAAACCATGATTATAAGTTTGGGTTATTTCCTTTAATCAACATTATTAAGATTATGATGTTTATAGAATTTTTTCACACTCGAGATAGTTTTGGGAGGTGTTAAAACATCGACAAAGTGAAACAAACTGCTACAGGAAATTTCGCAGCACTGACACTATGAACTGGTAATTTATGACAGTTTGGAAGAAATTAGCACACAAAAGAGCATTGTTTTCTTTTAAAATTTTAATTCCCATTTGGGTTCCTATGAAATTTGGTGTGGAGGAAAAACATGGTGTTTTGGATTTCCTAAAAAAAATCATCCTAACCCACTTTGTATGTTTGGAGAAAATATAAAATCACCACATACAGGAAAGCTCACAGCACATGCTATCACAAGTGCTATTAAGTCTAACATTCTAACAAATTCAAGCTATGGGAGGGCTATAGACTATTAGGGAAGGTTAGAATGGTATCCTAAGATTTATTTGAACATGAGGGACATGCATGGCATCTCCAGATCAAGCAAAATGACCTATTTCAAAAGGCATTTATCACAATAGGCAAGATCTTGAAAAATAGGAATTTGTTAGGTTTTTGTTGGAATATTTTGTAACAAGACTCCTAAATGGAGGAGGATCCTATGTATCTCCTTGGTTTCGAACTCCTTAGGGTATATAGAGATAATTCACTATATATGAAAGAGATTTTGAGAAGAAAAGGGTTGGATTCATCATCCAAGAGAGGAGAGAGTTAGGGGAGCAGTTGAGTTGCTCATTTGTAAGCCCAAGGGAATGTGTTGTAGGAATTTATTCCATTAGGGAATCATGAAAGTTGTGATACCATAATTTTTCCCTCTTGTTTCCATTCTTTTTTATCATCTTGCTTGAGTAATATTTACATATTTTGAATATCAAAATATGCCTTTGGTTAATGGATTCATGAGCTACAAAGGATTTATGGTAATTTCTTATTAATCATAGATTATTGTTCAAGAAGTCTTTAATCTATCTTACAGAAATAACTTTGTTATGTGGATATTATTCTTTTTGTTTACCTTTTAATCTTCTACCCATCTTTTCATAATAATTTTTTCTAGTAGGCAACTCGATTTCCTACGATCTGCAGAATGTTATGACTCCATTCGCAATAGAATGTATTTCCAAGTAGTCTGATGCCTTCCCTTTTACTCTTCTCTTGTTGTTCCACCAAGTATAACCTATTTTAATGGTTTAAATCAAATGGGTACTGGGATTATCCTCTAGCATTATGAGGGTGACTATCAGTGCTAAAACTATGCTCAATGTTCCTTTGTTTGTCCCACTTCCCTTCTGGGGCTTCAACAATTGGCTAGAAATAAATTCTCAGAGCTCTATAGATATTTCCCAACACACAGGGGAAAAAATTCCCAACAGTTCTCTCACTCAAAGAGAATGCTCATAGTCCTAACAACCTACTTATTCAAAATACACACATGCCTAACAACCTACTTCTTCAAAATGCACACATTCCTAATAACCTACTTATTCAAAACACACACAATCCTGACAACACGCTTCTTCATCTCAAATGACCCAAGTTTACTAGTTACCAACAACTCTTAGATTCCCATGTACACATATGAAGATAAATGGCAGAGTGTACCCTTGGTCAGAGTGAATGGCCCCCAATAATGGGAGAATCCCCCCCCCCTCCCCCCTTATATTGAATGTTCCTATCTTGACACTTGTCACTCTAGGAAATGCATTGATTCCACTCACCCCCATTTGGTATATTTTCTCTCTCCTCACACTACCTCACATGGATACTTTTTTATTGTAATGTGTTTCAACCATCCATTTATTTCATGACCTCACACATTAGGGGTCATCTATTATAGGCTTAATTTCCAGCTAGAAGGGACAGAACAAAAGATTCAATCCAAGACACAACCCTCAGCTCAATGTTTAGATCATTTTTTATGGGTTTCGTTAGTCACATATGATATGACTAGTGACATGTCACTTGACACCCATTCAAAAAAAGAGACACACTCAACCACCTTCTAGATTGACATATTTTTGAAGAGTTGAGTGAGGGATGAGTTGGTTCTTCATGGCACAGACCTTGGAACTCACAACATTCGAGTCTCCATTGGTCTCTAGAGGATCTAGAAACTCTCCTAAGCCTCTTCCAAGAATCTATATAAAGAAGGAAAATATTGAGCATGAGGAGGAAGAATCCTTTACAGAGTTATGTTATCCAAATATAGAGGAGATTCTCCATCTACAACAATTGCATTCATGTTTCCTACCTTGGTTGAGAAACTGAGGAGAAGAAAAGAGAAAGGGGAAAGGAGGAGTGCATATACACCATGAGGTAATTGTATTAATGTACTTTTGTTATTTGAATTAATAGATCATTGGTTTTCTCTATGAATGATTGTATTTCATGCATGAATGTTTAGATATGCCTTATTGTCTCATGGATCAGGTTAGATCTAAGCTAGATGTAGGATTCTAACACTAGGAAGAGAATTAGGATGGTGTTTTTTCATCTCTTGTGTGCAGGAATCCAGTTGTAGAGGTTGGAGCTAGAAATTCAGGTCTACAACAACTAGGACATAAAAAGGAAAACTTCCAGGAAAAGGTATTCCATTTTTTCCTTTCCTTGTATGTTTATGTACCTTACTACTTGTTTGTGAGGAAAACTGTATAATTATAGTTCACTGTCCATATAGGATCAATAGGAATATCCCAGGGTGATATTACTGTTAGAGTTAAAGATATGTGCTCATTTTTCCATAAACAATATAGCAATATTTTCACCCAACCATAGGCACAAAGGCCACGCTGAGCACCGTAACCTTGAAAATAAAAAAAATTATGGTAGAAGACCAATAACCAACCAAGGCTAGCACACCTTTCTCCAAGGGTAGCACAGCAGGCAAGAGTAACAAAAAACCAAGTAGAAGGTCCAAATCATAAACAAGATAAAGTCCAACCAAAATCCAAAATCCCAGTTGCAACAGTTGTAGTTGCACTCCCTCTCCAAACTTGTGCACCACTAGTCTTATGCAATTTTTAGAGTGAGAGTGACAAATGAGCTCTAGTGCCCTCTATTTATACTTCTCTATCTCACTTGACTGGGCTGACCTGTCTTTCTGGAGGTTAATAACTCAATATTAAATATTCTCTTGAGCCGACTTATCTTCTAGGGTTATTATCCAACATTTTAGGGTTTCTCTTGCTTCCCAAAATATTCTAGTATTGTCAAAGGTTACATGTGGAGGTTAATACCTCTCATAGCTACCATAATATAAACACTCCCTCCTAGATATGGAGGTATTAAAAGTAATTTTCTTGAGAAAAAATAGACCATTCAACTCGTAGCATCATCATAGCCACACAGACTATCTCATGATTGCATAGATCAACTAATGAGCAACATCATCACTATTAGTATCATTTGATAGCATCAACTGCATCATCTCTCAAAGCCATAATTCATCTGAGTAATCGATCATGATGATGAATAAGTCACTCACTCAAAAAAGTGATACAAGAACCATTTGTTGGCATGTTTATAGGAAGAATGTGCTTGTCATTGATGGCAAGAACAGAAGCGAACCAAACCTAGAGAGCACAGAAGACCAGAAATCTCACAAGAGATAGTGGTTTCCAGAAGTGCAGATGAGGTCCAAGAGATAGACTCTTAGGAGGAGCAAAGTTTGAGACCCGTGAACACTTAGAAAAGCTTCTAATTCAAAGAGATCAGAAGCTCAGGAGGAAGAGAGATAGTGGTTGTTGGATCACTAATCTAGAGGACCAACAACCATCAGATTGAATTAATGGAAGGATAGGATAAGCTAGGAAAAACGACTGAGAATTCGATCATATGAATTTTTTT
This sequence comes from Picea abies, assembly GCA_900067695.1. Classification (NCBI taxonomy): domain Eukaryota; kingdom Viridiplantae; phylum Streptophyta; class Pinopsida; order Pinales; family Pinaceae; genus Picea; species Picea abies. Next base: position 1,983 of record CBVK0101971562.1, on the reverse strand, counting down.
CAGCCCTCATATTGATTTAAGTGGAAGGATAGGATAAGCAAGATCCATGATCTAAGATCTTGATCAACGAACTACATTTGTTTCGGGTCTAAATATGTGAGGAGGTTACGCTCCAGACAAATCACTTCGAGAGTTTCAATTTGAGATCTAAAATCCCCGAAGTCCGAAGAGTCGGAGTAAATGTTAGACTTCATATCATTTTAAAGTTGAAATACATGATAAGATATAAAACCAACATCGCAAAAATATTGAGTCATCAATCTAAGAATATGATCGATGAACAACATTTAGTTCGAGTCTAAAAGTTGCGAGGAGGCTACTATCCAGGGATTCTCACTTCAGAAGAATTGGCAACTTGAAAATTTGAAATCACCAAAGTCCTGAAGTGAATGAGAATCCATGTCATCAAGACTACATTATCAAGGACACATGGTGAAATTAGACAATGACAAGTGTCAAGTTCATTTGTCATTTCAGGTACATGCAAATCACAAATCCGAGTGACATGTGGTAGCTACTAGGCTCATGACACATCATCAAATGACATCACTCTAGGATTTTTACTTCGGGATATTTACCACCAACACTTTCCCAAAGCTCTGAAGTTATGAAGTGGTTTGGGGCCATCCATCGTCAAGGAAAACAGGTCACACGAGATCCACAACTTCGAAAGTTTGTGGATGGGTAGAACGTGAAAATCGCCAAAGACAAATCTCGACCGTTGATCATCAAGGGGAGTATGTGTCCATTGATCTGAGATTTCAAAGAAATCTCACTTCAAGGATTTCCAGTTAAGACTTGAGAATTATGAAGTCCAGAGACATGAAAGGATCATGACCGTTGATCTGAAAGGGACATGCGTCAGTGGATTGTCAGCTCTGGGGAAATCCAAAGGAAGGTTTAAAGGTTGGAAATTTGATATTTCTGAACCCCAAATATGTGAAATGAACATGACCATTGATCTGAAAGGGACACACGTCATTGGATTGTTAGCTCCTGGAAAAAGAAAAGGAAGGCTGAAAGGTTGGAAATTTGAGATTTTTGAACCTTGAATACCCGAAGGGATTGTGACTGTTGATTTGAGAAGACCACGCATTGTTAGATTATGGAATCTGGGTGAAATGCTTTGGAAGTAAGCGAAGTTTGAGAATCAAGACTCTCAAACCCTGAAAGGAGAAATAGATCTTGTCCATTGGTTTGGAGCACCACATGTCACTTGGTCGTTGAGACTAAGGATTGTGCATGGATGGAGGAAGGTAAGTAGGAAAAGACAATAGATCTGAGTCGTTTATTGACGGAATCTGTCAGAGACTAGGAGATCAATGATCATGCCTGATTGTGGGATCAGAAGTTGCTCAGAAGTTGATTTTCTGAGGGAGGCCGCAATTGAAACCACCGTATCAGAGAAGGGGTACATGGCAGTTGGAGGTAGATTGCGAGGAGAAAAGTGTTTAATCCCAAACCACTATTGGACATGCCTACAATTGTTCTCTTACATAAGGACGTAGCCCAAGGTCACATGTTCCAAGGGGCTAAAGAGAAGAGAGCTCGCGCTCGCAATCATGTGGTCATGTGAAGTTAATCTCCCAAGGTCAGATTGGATAATATGGAGCTAGTGCTCGCTAGACCAAGAACACGAAGCACCTTTAGAATAGGAGTATGGTCACTGCCAGAGGTCACATGAAGGAAGGGACTTAGAATCCAAAGAAGACAAAAAAATGACTGGCTATAACTTCCAGAGAAGATGAATAATTTTGATTGACAGAGAAAAAAAAGATTCTTAGGATAACTACCAGAGAATCAAAAGAACCTTGCATAACTGCTAGATAAGATGAAGAATTCACATGATGATCATGCAGACGACTCGATGTGTGAAATACATGCAGAATATAGAAGAGACAGGGTATCTATCGGTGCATGATGCATGTGGATAGGATGAGATGCAATGCATAATCTGAAGGGGAGATCCATGTCACAATAAAG
>CBVK0101971560.1:0-11650 GCA_900067695.1 Picea abies | reverse complement strand
ACAAACATTAGCATCCTGAGCTAGGGAGAGTCAAATCCAATTGTCATATTGGTTTTCTGGGATCCCCCTCTCACACAGGGGTTACACACGAGGTCGCATTCGGGTGAATTATCGAGATTATACCTCTGTGGTTCAACTGTTTGTAGTGGTTGGATTGTATATTGGGGGTCACTTGAAGGTATACCCACGATTATGTGTGGGAGCCTCTCGGGTTGATTTCAGACTTGTTATCCTACCCATATGTTTCAGATCAGACTTTCCATTGTACCCTCCCAGGGACTCACTACGAATTGGTGTCTTTAGTTGCCATAATCTTTAGGTACTTACACAAGGTGACGGTGAAGGGAAGTCTCACTGTACCTGGAATAGACATTGGTCAAACTCACTCGGGCTCCTTGGAGGCTAAATCCACAATTACTACGTGGAAGCTTGCACTAAGGTGAAAGTTTGTTAAGCAGACCACCATTGTAACTATTCCACCATATCCTAGCCCCTTCTCGACTTGATCACGCGACGTTGGATTTCATCACCAACTAGTACGATCATCGAGAGAAGTTTTGTTTGCTTGGTTGATTCTTAGATTTTATTAGCGTATGTTGTTTCTTTTTGTTAATTGGCCCTAGTTTTTTAGTGTGTTCTGTTATTCTCCACAATTGAGCCTGTAGATGATAACGGTCTTCGTCGATCACGTAGGATGCAAGGGCTGCCTCCGGAAGGCTATCAACCCTTACCTCGTAACCCTTCAGAAGACAACTACCATAGAGTGGTAGCAAATCAATCCGACACTGGAAGTGTTATTGCTCCTCCGTTAGATAAATCAGAAGGCGCTTTGGTCACGGTTGAAAATCCCACTACATCTGTGTCGGTAACTCCTCTCGAACCACTTTTGGTTCCTTTAGACTCCCTTGGGAAAGTCATAGATGAACAAGTCCCATGATTACTGGAGAGGATTTTTACCGAAACATATATGTGATCCACAGAACCAATATTTGGTGATGAGTATAGGACTCCTGTTCATCCTAACACCATAGTAGATACCAATCCCACACCTTCTCGTTCTATATGGAGGACTTCATCGGGACATGATCTCTATGAAAATTTCGAATCCTTTTGACAACCCTTTCATCCTCATGACCCTCCTAGTGAAACAGGACCATCCGGTAAAACCATGAATCACCCAGTCAATCAGGTTATTAATCCTATTGTTACACCAAAACAATTCCATCCTCATGTTGGTCTCATCACCTGTACTCATCTCCAAGGCACTTCGATCTCTACCCCCGTTTCTACAAGATTTTACTCTAAAGCTCCACATTTTCCACATGATCCTGCTGGGACACCTTCTCACCCGAGAATACAGACCCCTGCTGGCCAAACACAACCAGCTAGAGGGAAACCACCATATAATGAACCTTTCCCTCCTGGAGGACTACCTTTCCATGGTGGGCCTACCCCTCCCGGGGAAAACCCCCTTTTCATGCTCCTCCTGGAGGGAAACCTCCATTTTCCAGTCATACCCCGGTCGTAAATCCATCGCTGGCAGGGGGGAAACATTCGTTTGCTGGAAACCCTTCACAATCCTGGGGAGTATCTTCAGGAGGCATTTTTATTCAACCCCACATTGGGGGGCACTCATCTCATAATCCACTCGGAGGGGTATCAAATCCTGTTCCTCCCGGAACATCTTACGGACAATCTTATCCAGGAAGCATCCCAAACACCACCTGGAGTTCTCCGAGACCACAATCTTATCCTCCTCATGGGTCTAATGTGTATCCGCCTCCAGGATCTACTCCTTACCATTCTCAAGGGAAAAATGTTTATCCTCCTCATGGGCAAGAAAATCACCCGGCCTATAATGCTTAGAACCCACCTAGTTATGCAAATGTTTCTCATCCACCATCGAATCTTGTTTATCCTGGCCAGCAATAACCATATGTAGGAGGACCTACTGGTTACAACTATCCACCTAACCTAGTTTATGGTCCTACTGGTGTTCCTATGCCGCACCAGTATCATCCACAAATTAACTGGCAGCTACCTTTCCTTGCGACTCTAGATCTTCGAGACTTGTCTTGGTTAACTAATGATCCTATTTTTCATTCAACGGTTTGGCTAGTCATTCCAGCTAAACTTCCTTCTGATATTCTTAAATTTGATGGAAAATCTGGCGAAGATCCAAACAACCATGTGATGACTTTCCATTTGTGGTGTTCATCAAACTCCCTCATGGATGATTTTGTACGTTTGTGTCTTTTCCAGCGAACACTTACAGGCTCAGCAACAAAGTGGTATATTGAACTATCACATTCTTCTTTTCATGATTTCAATTCCCTCGCCATGTCTTTCCTCATGCACTTTCAATTGTCTATTCTCTACGAGACGGGTACTGAAATCTTGACCTCCCTTCGTCAAACTAACTCCATGCATATCTCTAACCATATTCATGAGTGGAGGTGATGACGAAGGATGATCAAGGCAATCATTCTTGACATATTATTGGTGGAATGGTTTACTAAATCACTTTTACCCCCGATCGCTTGCAATGTCGCTATGGGTGGCATGGTCACAGAGGAACAAGCCATTGCTCGGGATCAGTATTTAGATTTGGTTTATTCCCAATCTGGTACTTTGTATGATTTGCTTCCGAATGCTGCTCGAGATAATATCGATCCATCTAAGCCATCTCATGCGGATGGTGTTATCAGTTCCGTCAAAGCTCAATATTTTTCCCAATCAACCACACTCTCCTCTACCTCCCCCCAAACTCAGATCTCTGAGGTGAATGCAGTTCAATCTACCCCTTCACAAAAATCCGAAGGTAAGAAGAAGACAAAGAATAAATCAAAAAATAATAATGAACAACCAAAAAATCAAGCTCAAACACCTGCTACTGAAAAGAAAACACAACAGAAATTGAAATTCCCGTGTATCATTTCTGGTGATGATCACTACACTCGAGACTGTCCACTTCACAATGAAATGGCCAAAATTTTCCAAGGAAAGTCACAACCCGATGTGCTTACTCAGCCTTTTCCACAACAACAATCCATGGTTGTCGAAACCCCCTCTCCTGGGAGCAGTTCTAGCCATCCTAATGATGATGCCTCATTGAGTGCACACATTTATATGTTTAATGGGATTAATTTGACCACTCACTCTAAGACATACAACACGCCAGGTAACCCTGACAAAGGAAAAGACACTAACAGTACCGATAATTTACCGGATCCATCATCATCCTCTGTTAGTATTCCATTGGTTAATCCTCCGGCTGGACCACTTCAAATTGAGAAACCCATGTTTGACTCTATCTTACGCCCTCCTAAGAGCACTATCCACAAAGCTACCTTTAATCCTAGTTCACATGCTGCCCAACACTAAAACATTGTTGAATATTTGGCTCAAGCACTGTGTGCTATGTCTGTGTTAGAAGTTCTACAGCACTGCCCCACTCAACGTAGAACACTCTTGGTCGCTCTTGGTGCTGTTGATCCCGAGTCATCCAACCATATCATATTTAACCTGGACAATTATGCGTCTCGACTCTCCCACCAAATTTCTTTCCAAGTTGATGTTGTTGTTCACAATCAACAAATCCATCGAACTATTTTGGATGAGGGAGCCTCAACTTGTGTCATGTCTGTAGCATGTTGGAAAGGTTTAAAATCACCTGCACTTAACAAATCCCCAATGATGTTATGCACCTTCGATGGGCAAGGTTTTCATCCCCATGGGCTTTTATAGTCCCTGCCCATCCAATTGGGTGGAAAAATTGTTACTGTTGATGTCGAGGTGGTCGATGCTCCCCTCGATTACAACTTGTTACTTGAAAGAAGTTGTTTTTATGCTATGAATGTTGTTGTCTCGTTAGTTTTTTGATGTGTCCAATTTCCTCATTAGAGAAAAATTGTCACTGTTGATCAGTTGTATTTTTGCATGACCAATGCTCGTGCTCCCACTACCAACAATATTCCTTTCTTGGGAGACCACAAGATCACGTATGAAAGTGTTGGTGTTGGCTTACTAAAAGATTCTAGCCTCATGGGTACCTTCCCTACACCACTTCGACCATATCAACATCATATTTCCACCGTTGATATGATTTCAACCACGGCTTATCAATCTTTGGAATCATCTGACCCTTGGATTGTACCTCGTCCATTAGAATTTGATGCACTAGGTGACACCATGCCACTTGGTATAGTTGAACCATCATATGTTTCTATCCAATCCACTTCTCCCTCGTCAGATGACCAACATCTAGTGGCACCCGACAGTTCCTCGATTCAATCATGGTTGAGTTCTTTGTCATCTGCGATCGACTACATTTCCCCAATTTTTCCTTTTGATGAATCTATTCCAGAAATTCTTCACATTGATAAGTTACCTTGGGATAATAACTGTCATTGATCTTCTTTTCTTCCCCCTCGTGAATAAATTTGGGCAAATATACAGTCTATCTCCCCTCCTAATGTCGATTTTCCATCGTCTCCTATGCCTTCAACTTCTGATGATTTGGATCTAGTGGTTGACATGGTGATTTATGCGGTAGGGTTATTGGAGCTTGATCTCCTTACCCCTATCGTGACCCTCGACATGTGTTCCTTCCCGAGTGTTTATCTTCCATCTAGTGAAGATCTCTTGGAGGCCATGACCGATTTTTGTCCCTTGACATGGTATCCTTCCAGAGAATTATCCTCTTGGAAGCCATGATCAAGAAGCAGTCACGAGCATAGTTTCTCTTCTCTATGGAAAGCTCATTAAAAAATGAAACAGAGGCCCTGAGAATAATTATTTTCCTATGTCAAGCTCATTAAAAAATGAAATAGTCACCTCTCTTGAACCTTCTTTTCATCCACCCTTCTCCTTTTTCTCATCCAGTAGAGAAATTGGTGACAACCTCAAAGTCGGTGCATGAATTGAAGCTTGGGGGGCATGTCTCTAGCCTTTGATGATCATTCTGGAGTGAAGCCACTAGCTTTGAAGCTTGGGGCATACCGAGCTTAGTCTTTTTTCTTTCTTGTGCTCGTAAATACATGAGAATGCATACGAGTAAACTTTTATCTCTTTATTAGACCTGTATGGATACACAAAAAAGGAACCCCTTGGAGTCTCCTTTAATCTCTCTTCAGACTCTCTAAACATGAAAAGATTGCTGAGTGATCTTGCTTCCTTTCCCACTCGTTAAAAGGTTTGAAAGGGTGTCTTTTGAGTGATAATTTATCTCTTTTTCGGCCTCGCGAGACTAACATTACGAAAAAGGACAACATTGGAGTCGTCGTTAAGTTGTTTTTAGACTCTCTAAATATGAAAAACCACCGATTTTACCTTCTATGGACTCATTAAACAATCATACATTGAAGGGCCCATATGGGATCAAACCCTTACTTCTTCCAATTCGTTAAACAAAGGAAGAGGGACTTATCGAAGGTGAGTCATATCGAGCATGTGTTACCCTCCTCGAGCTCGTTAAATTAAAAAGAGGTACTCGTCTCTTTGGATGGGGGAAAAATTGAAAGAAGCAAGCCAAGCGATTTTTTGAGAACACTACCAGTAACTCTTATGGTCGCCCTTGAGCATGAAACTTTGTCTTTTCACATATTTTATTCGGCTGAACCTCTGCACTGAGCCAATCCTTTGAGTTTCTGTTACTCATTTGGGTCACCTGACGAAAGTCACAACATCCACTACATCATCAAGTTTTGGTCCATGTCACGTTTCTGCTGTTGTGCCTTAGTGTTCAAGGGAAGTATTTGCTTCAAGAGTCAACCATCACAAATATCTTGTTTCAATACCCATGTCAGTCCATGTTCATTTGATTTACCAATTACATATTTGTGACCATTTTGTGTCGTTGATGTGGGATACATCAAGGCCCTCCCTCGACGAGTCTATTCCTGTCGACTTCAGCACATTATCCAGGAACTAGACATAGAAATCAGTTAGTACCTTGGGACTTGCATGCCTCAATGGTAGGCCTCCTCATGTCCAACAATGGGTTTACATCATTGACCACTAATCGGATGATTCCGTGGATGTTTGAATTCATCTCATCTATTCACATTCGTCGGAATGTACTAGAGTACCTTGGGAATCATTGACATCAATGGTGGTCTCCCTCACACTTGTTAACGGTTTACATCATTGACCGGTAATCAAGTGGTTTATGCCATGTTCGACTTAAGGACATTTATTCACATGGTTAGATTCGTACTACATCAGGATTGGTAAGAAGACCCTGGATTGATTTTTCACTCTTATGTATACTTTTCCTAGGTTGTGAAGGAGTTCTTTTGGACTATGACACATATAATGTTACATAGATCCGCTTTGTATTGGTCATGTCTATGTATTGTCATCTTGTAAATCCACTATGTATTCTTCCTGGCTATGATCAGTCCATGTCATAGGAGTATAGATCCATAGTGTATCTTTAGTGGCTATACCTTTTGTCAATATAATTATGGATACGTAGTGTATTTTATGGTGGCCATACCTAAAGATTCTTTATCACTCAAGCATAGGTATGCCTGCCTTGGGTTTGAAACATGTCATAATATTTGTTTGATGGTTGTGTGAATCTTTTTCTAGTTTCTCTGCGCCCATACCCTTGCTCGAAAAATTCTACAAAGTACTTTCGTCATCATCGTCTTCTAACTTCATACTTTGGGGGGGAATTTGTTACACCTCAAAATTACTCACTTCAATAGTGTCACATCTTGTCCGCAAGTTTTGCATCTTGACCACAAGTGTTGCAAGTGTCACAAACATCATCCTACCATCTTTCCTATGTCGTTCCTCTAACGACATCACAAAGACACTTAAGACACCTCAAAGACTAGTTTTGAAGAAGATAAATCAGTTGACAGGGAGTACAAACCTTCTGCCACTGAAAGAACCACTAAAAAATGGATTTTGGAGAGGAGCACTCCCCTACCCACTATTAGGGAGTGCTAGTGCTCCCTGAGCCTCTTTGGGGGAGTGTTTGAGTGCCCTGTGCACCCTTTTAGGGGAGCGCTACCCTTTTCGGAGAAAGTTTTGGGTTTGTTGAGACAAATCAGGGAAGAATCCCTCAATTCTTGAAGGTGGCTGGATTCGAATAGATGGTCAAGGCATGATCTTAGGGAAGATCCTCAACAGAAGGAGAGGAATCCTCAACTTATCCCAAATATCTCTCAAGTGGTTGGGCCTCTCCAAGGTTATATAAGGAGGATTCCTCATGGTGAAAGGGGGATGGAGATTGAGAATTACATCAAACTTATGATCTCATGAGTGAGATGTCATCAAATAAATCAGTGGAGATTACTTGAGAAAAGGGGTTGGACAAGGAGAATTGGAAGAAGCTTTTGCACCTTCATCAAATGATTATAAGTACTTTTACTTGTTCTCATTAATAATCAATGCTTGTCATGTTTCTTTCAAACTTATGCTTGTTCCATATGAGTTTGTCTCCAGTAGATGGATCTATATTTGAGCTAATATCATTAGAGTAGGAAGTCTTTTGTACCTTTTTTTGTTTTACAGGACCTATCAGGGATCTCAGGATCGAATCTCATCCTAGAATTTGCAGGGACAAACGTCATTAATAAGGTATATATATTTCTTCTTCTCCTCCATATGTTATCTTGATTAGATCTAAAAGGATGTTAGTGTCCATGTTAAGCACTTTTTTGTCTTGGCCTTAGGAGTATAGATACCCAGAGGGAATCCACTTGCCCACAGGGGGATTCACCTATAACAGTTCTCACCAACATGACCTGCAATGGCTAGCAACATGGGTTGCTGAGAACCATGAGACCAAAATTTCAATACCTTGGGAATACCAGGGAAATGTTTAAGAAGGTGTTCACCCTTACAAATCCTACAAGGGAATTTTGGCTTGTGACATGTGTTGGTATACTTGTCAATATCATCCAAACTCCCATCATGATTATTAGTCGTTGGTTGATTTCCCCCTTTCTTATTTTTCTTCTTATTAATCTTCCCTTTCTTCTTATTCTTAGCCTCTTAGTTACTAAAATTAAGACTTTCACCAGTCAAAGAAGAAGAAATGGAAGAAGACCTAACAGGTGAAGAAGGAAAAGGGTCAACATAAGGTTGATATTCTTGGGGTGGAGGGCTTGCATTCGAAGCACCATGAGAATTTGGGATCAACGAAGTCGAAAACAACCATACTGGTAATCCTAAAGTGAATCTAGGAAGAGTCAATGTGGCAATGTAAGGAGAACCAAGGTTTCCAGAAGAAGGAAAAACAAAATTTTCCCCATGAAAATGGGTTACTTGGTTGGTAGTCCAAGGAAATGTTTTCATAGACACAAAATTAACCTAAGGTCACTAATCAAATAAAACACACTGCCAAAGTCCCTATAAGATAAGAGAAATAAAAAAACACCATTTTTGCAGGGAAAAAAGGAAGTAAGGATATTCCATATATAGGATATGAGGCCTTAAAAAAATATATGAGAAACAATTACCCCGACCTCCATGTAACAACCCTTCTCAGTGAAAGCAACCCTCGCTTCATGGGGTCACCCTCCAAGGGTATTCAAAGTGTGATACGAATTCTACCCTAGGTACAGTGGGAAACCCCCCACATTCACCTCTATAGTTACTAGGGTTACTAACTCATAATCGGCCTCCGAGGGGGTACAGTCGATAGTCGGGACCGAACATATGGGCAGGATAACAAGGTCGAAAGATCTTCCAGAGGAATGAAAACATGTGGACAAAGAATACTCCTCAAGACCTCGAACAGATTCTATATTCATGAAGCATTGGGATCAAATGAACCAATAGAACTCAATAAAAACACCCAATATATTCTCTTTCCACTCCGATTGGTTAATATTTGGAGGGGTAATCTTCACTTCTCTTTCACACGTGACCTCATATTTAGCTCTTGTGTTAGAGGGGATTCCCAAATATGTCTGTAAACAAATTGGATTTTTTCACTCTTTAGTGTTCTATAGTATTGTTTCAGTGGCCTTAGAGAATTTACTCTCCACCCTACAACCAAGGCCCCAAAATCCTAGAATTGTTGGTTTTCTATAAAAGAAAGAAGTTTAATTTATTTTAGATTATGCACTTGTTCCTTTTATGGTTGTTGTTACTGAAAAGGGTAAATGGAAGTGAAACTTACGATTTGATCACTTTGAATCCAATAAAAATTCAAAAAAAAAAAATGAGTGAAATGCTATATTTAGTTTCGATGAAGCCTATCTACATCAAGGAGAAAGAGGTTTCAAGAGAAGAAAAAAGTGTATCATTCAATGTAATAAACATGAAATACTCATTGAATGCAAGAGGTGTTTGGTATATGAGTCAAAGGAATTGTAGGATACATGTTTCAATGGTACATGCAAAAGGATTTGGTATACATAATTTATTTTTCTTTAAAATGCATGCTAAAAAATGCTCCACCCACTAACTAGAATGCAAGATTTATTGTTTGTTTTTAGATGCAATGAAATTATTTCAAATGTAATGTTTTCTAATTCCTTATATTCAATGAAGGATTTCAATGTTGATGCAAAGGATTACAAAGAAAAAGATCCAAAAAAAACATGCACTCAAGCAAGAACTTAAAAAATCCAAATGTCAGAATGCTTCTAACACAAGAACACACAGATAGAAAGTAGAGATTAACACTTCTTGTAACCTCAGAACTTGAGTGGCAAGAATCAAGGATTAATGTCAACTTGTAATAAGACCACAAAAATTCAAACACTCAAAGGATCAAAATATTTCCAAAGAAAACCATAAGAAGCTAAAAAACAATGCTCAAAGCAACAATTGCAATCCCAAATCAATGAGGAAGACTTCAAAATCAATCAAGTGAAACAATTAGAAAGTAATGAAATCAAAATGAAATAATTTTCAAAACCTTCATGACGAGGAAAAAACTACTAATAAGGAAGAATTTGACTGAATGATCACATTAGCCCAAGGTAGTCATGCACAATTCAAAATTTGACGGATTTACAAACTTAAAAGAGTAAAGAAAAGGTGATAATCACTCAACTTCAATCAAGGAAATCCAAAATCAAGTTCAAAGGACTCCAATGCAAATATCTAAGTCAAGAATCTGAGAAAACAAAGGAAAAATGAGCTCAAAATTGACCTAGGAAGGAGATCAATGTTGTTGTAATAATGTAGAAAGGGTGTTGAAAAAAGGTCATCTCTCCTCAAAAAAATGACAATGAGCATTGGTAATGGATTTCAATGCTATGCAGTCCACTATAAGGGAGTGTTGAAGCCTAGAAGTGATCGAAAGAACACAAAATATTGCTCAGATTCAACAAATACTTGGAAGAGTTCAAGAATCAAAATAAAAAATAATCAAGAGAAAAACAAGATTCAACATGCTAGAAGAAACCAAGGAAAGAATACTAAAATCTCTCTCCCCAATGGAGTCGCCAATTTTTTGTTATGGTAAATTCCCCCCTGCAGATAGGTGAAACCCCCCTTTGGATCAAGACCCCTTATTTGATCCAAAGACAGAAGGAAACAAATTAACACTAACTTTACTTTAGACCTATTTAGAAAATTAAATGAGAAGAAAGAGATGGGTGAATTACCTTCTTATGATGGTTGTCCTCGCTGCTCCATCCTTTAACCTTGTTGACCAATCTCCTATACATGGAAAAGAAACCTGCAAATAATAGAGAGAAACCACCTTCCTCTACACTATATTGTCAAGCAAAAATATATTTATCAATGATGAACCCCACAACAATAGACATGCATGAGGAAATTACACAAAACATGAAGGGAATAGGACAAGTTATGTATTAATGGAAAGCAATAATGAAACACTTACAATCAAAGTTGACGTTGTAGTAGATCCTCCAATATCTCCTATATAGGCCTCTCCTAAATGTTTTAGGATTGTAATATACCAGATATAAAAAGTATGCAGAACAGAAATAAAATGATAGAAATGGTAGAATAATAGTAATATAACCAACATAATCTCCATAATAACACATAAATGATATAAGAACAACAAAAAAAATAACACTTTGATTCAGAAAGCAATGTTCACGGGCCTCTTCGAGGGGGCAACCTCCAGTCGAGCAACGCTCTATTACAATAATCTCCAAGATAGGGTTTTCATACCCTTTACCATTATTTATACTAAATATGTCTATCAAGAGAGGCATCTAGAGGAAGATCCTTCTAGAAGTGGAAGCTTCTATTAGGTCTTCTTACATCTGCCTTATTATATTTTATTGAAAGGCCTTATTAATATTGACCTTTATTACATCCGAATATATTTCTCTACCTATGTGCGGGTTAGGACCCTAACATGTCCGCCCCCTTAAAAACAACCTTGTCCTCAAGGCTTGAGATGTGGAAACTACTGCAGAATGGCAGCTGGTTCCCAAGTGGCATCTCTTGGAGTTGTATATTTCCACTGGAATAACACTTCCTTGATGGTTCTCTGATGCAAGCGACGCTCACGCTAGTCCAAAACTGCTTCTGGCTATAGCCAAATGGATCCTTCTTCAGCTAACTTGGGAAGGTTGGTTTGAATTTGGCACCTAGTTCCTATCACCTTCTTTAAGCATGAAACATGAAAAACAAGATGTAGCTTCAAATGACTGGGCAGAGCTAACTGATAGGCGACTTGTCCCACACGCTTGAG
>CBVK0101971550.1:0-13584 GCA_900067695.1 Picea abies | reverse complement strand
TTCTCCTGATTTGGGTTTCCACGTAAAACACTGGTGTACTGTGCATGTGTGTGATTTTTTATTTATTACTGCTCATTATTGGATAATAATTCTACAGTGATATAACATTTGAAGAAAAAGGATTATAATTAAGTTATTACTGATTCACCCCCCCTCTCAGTAATCCAACACTATGTTTATGTGTTGTTTATGCACTAAATTATGGTATTGAAGATATATTGAATGCTAATGATAAAATATTGAGTATTATTGAAGGTTTCATATTGTGTTTAAAGAAGGAAAAGTCCTCATACTAATTCACCCCCCCTCTCAGTATTCCAACAAACGGAGCCATCTTCTATGATACATGCTTTTCTATTTATACCTACATATTAAGTTACTAGGAAGTTGTAACTACTTAACTGCATGGGTCAGTCGGTTAATAGAACCCTCGATCGAATTATACTTTCAACTTTGACAATCGACTGACTAACTCTTAGTCAACTGTCGGGTCTAGTTGACAGAGTTGACCAGCCCCTACAACAATGAACAACTAAGGATTGTTGAAATATTCCCCCCTCTTACTGTTACCTCTATTTTGAGAAATTATTATGAACTGGAGGACCGTAATTGTATTCATAATCCTAGCCTTGATCTACTCTAGTATAGTAATGGTTCTAGAATATCAAGCTTTCAATTACAAATTGTGTTATAATTATCTTCATTCTATGAATGATTTTCCTAGATTCATTCTCTTTGTAGCATATAAATTCACAGTTTTGAATCAAATACACCTACCCACTAGGTAATAAAGGGTGTGATCCACTTTTGTGTCATCTCCATTTGTGACCCGCCCATTGATGATATGATACTTCTTAAATTATTATTTTATGATGGACCACCTTCCTTGAGCCCCCCCTACCTTATCCTAGATGTGTGACCTCTTAGGGATATCTAGTTAGTTGGTAGGAGCCTTAGATTCATTCTCTTTCTTTGTATCTAGCCCTTGGTCACTAGTTTGGTTCAATTTGACCCTTCTTGCATTTAATTGGGAAATTTCCTATCAAACTTGTAATTTAATTTGTAATTTGACCCTTCTTGTCAAACTTGTTATTGAACCCTACAACATTAACAAAGGTTTCATCACAACTAGGTCAAGGGATGTATCCTCCCCTCTTATTAAATATGATCTCTCTACTCATTTTTATTATTGGTATATCTCATATTATAGAGATCGAGTTCAAGTCTTATATTATAGGAAAGATGAGTTGCATGTGCATGATCATCCAAGACGTGGATCATTCATGGAGACTTTTCACAACCATATTGTTTATCCCAAGTTGCTTCAACACCTATTAAAATGGATTCTGGGTGAGTTCCTTCCATACTTATGTTTGTATTTCCCAACATTAAAGTTTCTAGCTTACTAAAGGAAATCCTAGTAAATTAACCCTAGCTTGTTACTTTACTTTCATTTACTAATTTTCTAGTAAAAACTAATCCAACACCTAACTAAATTACTATTATAACCTATAGTTGTAGGTTAACACAACCAATATATATATATATATATATATATATATATATATATATATTCTAGTAAAAACTAATCCAACACCTAACTAAATTACTATTATAACCTATAGTTGTAGGTTAACACAACCAATATATATATATATATATATATATATATATATATATATATATATATATATATATATATCGTTAGGTAAATAGGGAGTACCCTAGGTCTCCTGAAACCATCTCTAGATCAATTGATCAACCACCTGATTGTTATAGTGACACCAAGAACAACACTCAAGAAGATACTCTCAAGTACTTGGGTAATTAGGTAGTACAACTAAGGGTACAATCGAGCCTCCTTAATTGGTGATTTGAGATATTGGGTTGAGTACTACCGTTCGACCCCGCACATATATTAGAGAGATATAACATAGGGAAAACCCTTGTCTGTAGGACCCCTAAAAACCCTAAACCTAGGGAGTGGAACAAAAAATAAAAGGAATAGAAGGGATATTTTTCCATGCAACCTTGCCTCATACATCCTGGTTGAGAAATTCCTACACAATTTTCCCTATTAACTATTTGGGAATTTTTTCACTGTAGTATTCTTCAGGCTGGAGTATAACTCCACAGGAGTAAAAGAAACAAAAATAAAAGAGTATAGTGGTCCCTCCCACCCCCTTATTCGGTATCTATCCCATTGGAATCCTCTCTTCACCTTGATCATAGTGTTACCTATCACTTGTAAGCCTTTTTTTTTCATTGGACCCACCCAGCCTTCCCAACACCCTTATTTTCCACCTATTCCATTGGATTCCTCTCTTTGCACTGAACGTAGTGGTACCTTACAGGTAACCCCTTTTATGTGTGGACCCGCTTGCCCCATTCTGCGTTTTCGTTTCACCATGGCCCAAACCCACAACCAAGAAGTTGAAAACTATCTCAATTATGTGTCAACATATATCTGCATGACCCAGAAGGAAATGAGATAAATCAATGCCAATATATTCACCATTAATTCCTCCATGCAATCCACCATCGAGGACAAAATTGAATACATGAAACATGACATCAATGCCCACATAGACCGCCATCTTGAATCCTTTTCTACCAATATCACTGAATTACTAAATATTCCTAGAGGCCTTACCTCATTTGAACAACCTTATAACCCAGAAGGCGCTGCTTCTCCAACTCCTAGTATTTTTAGTCCAACCACCTTCATAGTGATCCACATCTTTCGAGAGTGGAGGTGAACAAATTTGATGGCTTGGATCCCACTCGCTGGGTCATTCAAATGGAACATTACTTCTCCTTGCATGAAATCACCAATGATTTGGCCAAACTTCATTATGGTTTTCTATGTCTGGATCCTAAACGCTGGAAATGGCATAAAAATTCATGGCAAGGGTATGTTGCTTAGACACAGTTTGTGGCCAAACTTTATGAACTCTTTGACACCAACACACACCATCTGGGCCGTTTGACCAAGTTGAAACAATCTAGCATCGTGGAAGACTTTATCATTGCATTTGAGCACTTGGATTTCAGAACATAGGGCATGTCACATGCCGTCTTCAAGGAATTCTTTATCAGTGGCCTAAAAGATGAAATTCAAGTCTAGGTCCTAATGGATTGCCCCCAGACTTGGTTGGAATCTACTAAATGTGTCAAGGAATCACAACAAGTTGTATCCTCCCATAATAGAAAACCTTCTTTTATTCCTTTCCCTCGACCCACCAATCTTATCCCCCAGGCCACTTCTCTCAAGATCCACAAATTAACTCGGGAATAAATGGGTGAATGCCAACTCAAGGACCTTTGCTATAATTGTGATGATAAACATTTTCTCGGGAAAAAGTGCAAAGAACAAAAGATTTTTATGGATATTTATGAGGATGTTCATGACTAGGATGTTTATGTTTTCCTTATTGAAGAGATGCCACAAGCAAATGATCCTACTCCTCCCTCTGATCCTATAGAAGTTGAATCGCTGATTTCATGGAACCTCCTCACTGGCTTCTCTGCTCCCCAAACCTTCAAGTTAATTTGCTATAGTAACCATAGAAAAGTCATCATCCTAGTTGACAGTGGAAACACCCATAGTTTTATTCATCACCACATTTCCCAAGAAATCAATTATTATATTCATGTTGTCAACAATTTTTAGATCACGATTTCCAATGGTGGTTCCATGAAAAGTGGGGGCCGTTTTGAAAATGTGCACTTACAACCCGATCAATACCACCTGAAATATGATATGTTTGCTATAGAAAGGGGTGATATTGACATTGTGCTCAGTGCTAAATTGTTACACACTCTTGGCCCCATTGCCATGGATTTTAAGGACCTCACCTTACAATTCCAATGGATTGAAGGGAAAAGCTACTAAAAAAAGTTCATTCTAGCATTATTTCCAAACTCCATTCTATTAAAGTTGTTGATACACCCTCTATGCATCCTAACCTCCAATCTATACTCTCTTGATACCAAGATATTTTTAACACCCCTGATGGAATTCCCCTTCCTGCGACGTTCATAATCATTTTATTCCTCTAATCCTATTCAGTCTTCCTCACAATGTTCACCCTTACCATCATCCCTTTTCCCAGAAAAATTAAATTGAGAAAATTGTTCAAGAATTACTAGAACCAGGTGTTATCCGTTTGAGTATATTCCCCTATTCTTCTCCAGTAGTCATGGTACTCAAGAAAGAAGGCACTTTGCGCATGTGTTTTGACTTCTGTGCCCTAAAAAAACTCATAATCAAAAACAAGTTTTCCATTCCTGTCATTGATGACCTTTTGAATGAATTGAGTGGTGTTAAGTACTTTACCAAACTTTATCTACATTATGAATTCCACCAGATATGTATGAAGGAAGAAGACATTCCCAAGACTGCATTTATAACCCATGAGGGTCACTATGAGTTCTTGGTCATGCCCTTTGGCCTGTGTAATGCCCCCTCCACTTTTCAAAGTCTCATGAATCATGTATTCCATCCTTTTCTCCATCTTATTGTCTTAGTTTTCTTTGATGACATTCTTGTTTATAGTAAAACTTGGCAAGCTCATGTAGCCCATGTGGATAAATTTCTCCATCTACTATCTAAGCACCAACTTTTTGTCAAACAATCTAAATGTACTTTTGGTGCCTCTGAAGTTGAGTGCCTAGGTTATCTTTTAGGAAATGATCGTGTATGGGTGGATCCTAAGAAAATTAAAGCTATGAAGGATTGGAATCACCCTAAAACTCTTAAAATCTTGCATGGTTTCTTGGGTTTAACGGGCTATTATTGCAAGTTTGTTCAGTATTATTGAAAAATTGTCACTCCTCTCACTGCTCTCCTTAAAAAGAATGCATGCAGTTGGACTCCCAAAGATGAGCAATCCTTCCATGCCTTGAAAGAGGCTATGTGCATGACTCCTGTCCTCACACTACCATACTACACCAAGAATTTTGTCCTGGGATGTGATGCGTCAGGAAAAGGAATTGGGGCAGTCCTTATGTAAGATGGCCAACATTTGGATTTCACTAGCAAACAACTCTCAGAGCAACATTTGGGCCAATCATCCTATGAAAATGAAATGTCGGCTATTCTGTGTGCAATGCATCTCTGACATCCTTATCTATTGGGGCAATGATTCCAAATTAAAACTGATCATTGTAGCCTCAAGTATTTTATGGAACAAAGAATCTCATCCTCGGAGCAACGAAAAAGGGTGACCAAGCTATTTTCATATGCTTATGAGATAATTTAAAAGGAGGGAAAATAAAATGTGGTTGTTTATGGATTCTCTTCAAGGAAATATGAAGATGAAGGGTCCCTCTTTGCCCTCTCTTTCACTGTACCAGATTGGCTTCAAGTAGTTCGTTAGTAATGGTTACAAGACCCCAAAATTTCTATCACGATTCAATAATTGCAACACGATTCTCAAGCTTCTCCAGGGTACTCTTGGGAAAATGATGAGGTCCTCTATAAACGTGACCTATATTTAAGTAAGAAGTTGAACCTTAAATCCACTATGCTCTTTGAGCTTCATGCTTCCCCCATAGCTAAGCATTTAGGTTTTACAAAAACCTATGAACATGTCGAACATTCATTTTTTTGGGAAGGTATGAAACAAGACATCCACACCTTTATGGATAAATGTGATACCTATCAATGCAATAAGGGAGGAACCATAGAATATCTAGGCACACTCCAACCACTCCCAATTCCACCCACTATTTGGATGAATATTTTTATGGAATTCATTGCGGGCCTACCTAAATTGAGCAATAAGTCAATCATCATGGTTCTAGTAGATAATATTTCCAAGTATGCTCATTTATATGTTCTTCAAAACTCATTCACAACCTTCACAATGGCTCAAATTTCTATGGATAATATCTTCAAACTCCATGGCATACCTCATTCTATTGTCTCCAATCGTGATCCAACTTTCACAAGCAATTTTTGGCAAGAACTGTTCAGAATCCAAGGAACCAAATTGCATATTATCACTACCTATCATCCCCAAACTAATGGACAAATTGAAGCCATAAAAAAATGTTTGGAAACATATTTGAGGTGTTTTGCGTCTGAGTGAAAAATTCACTGGCCTAAATGGTTACCACTACATGAATGGTGGTACAACACCTCTTACCATACTACCACTCGTATGACTCCGTTTGAAGTGGTCTATGGGAAAAAGCCACCATCAGTTCTCTCATACATGTCAGGTGTGTTGAGGAAAATATATGAAATGATCTTACTCAAGCATTTTCAGATTCTGCTTGGCTAAAGTAAAATAGACGGGAAAGTCACCCTATGTTTATAGCCATAAAAAATAATATCCTAACTCACAAACACTGATTACAAGTGCTTAGGCTAGTCTTTTTATAAATAAAAGATTGTTGGAAAATTCACTATTTATATGATTTTCTGAATATAACAGTTGTTGAAATAAATGTAGAGACATAAGCAAAGACACCAATATGATAACCAAGACAGATGAGACATAAAGCAATCCTTTATTTCATTTCAATTCACCAAAGAGTCATTATATTTACAAAATTTCGTGAAGAAATTTCAGACCAAAGTCAAACTTAGACATCCCCGATGGAACATACAAAAGGACCTCTAACAAAAAATCAAAACTGAACTCTAAAAGTTGGATCAAATTGCCACAGATTGTTTTCTACTCGACTCTGCACAATAGCCATTATCAGTCATGAAAACTAATTCACAAATAGACAAGTCTACATAGACTATCAAAGATAGATCAACACCTCTGAAAAACAAGTGTTTGAATGATGTAATTCAGCCCTAAATCTTGCTGTCTACAATAAGACCATGCTATCATAAAAACAAATTAGGCTTGTGATGAATTAAGAAATGAATGAAAACTGAACTATCTCAACATAAACTCAAAGAGAAAACCTTAGTATGCTTCTCCTTCTATCCCAGAAAAATATCACAAATTTACATAGTTGCCAGTCTCAAGGAAAGCACAAACCCATACATCCTGAGCCAATATCTATTTCATAACCAAAGCAGATTCATGGATGGAAAAAAGACATACATGTAACCAAGAGCACCTTAAAAATGCGAGCTTGGTCGAGCGGTTCTTCCTTTGCTTGAAAGTTGGAGCATAACCACAACAAAGCATAGTTGAACAATTGCCAAGCTAGGGTGACAGACAATGGAAGGAGTATGAGTGATGTGCAGTAAATGCACGTTGCCTCCACCACCACTCATTTAATTCCTTAGTACACGCCAACCAATATTCTTTTAATCCGCTTAATAAATCTATGCATCGAACTTAACACCCATCACTTGTCAAACGCGCTACCCATATCACATTTAACCATTACCAACTATACCATAACACATATCAACCATGTTTCATATACTGCAATAAATCACATATCTATTAACTTGTTAGCTAGGACTAACAACGATCTTTTAATTTCAATGCATGTAGAGTAGCATATTAGCATAGTTTAATCTCTTCCTTTTGCATTTTTTTATTATATTTCTTTCATTTCTTTTCAACTGCTTCTTATATGCTGTTACTAACATGTCTCTTGTGAAGGTGTCACATCAATGAATCCAGGAACACATAGCAAGGATAACAATGGATAACATAGGCCATCATAACATGAAATTAGATCCTAGAGCAATCAAAACAACACACAACATGCCTTATCCATCATTCATTTGTTGCAATCAGAACCAACACATAATATGCCTTATTCACCGCCAATAAAATCAAGATTTCATCAATCATGTAGAACCCTGTAAGCGATGTCGAATAACAACATAAACATGAAATAAGAACAAGATCTGATCTCCCAATTTACAAGGGGGTCCCACCTACTAGTATTATATATCTTGTTAGCTTATAATAATAGGCTTTAGCAATACTTTGCGGAAAAAACCTCGTTGTGATTTTAATTGTCAACAAGGTGACTCCAAGGTTTAGGAGGTTGAAAACACTCTTACAGTCCACACAACCATTCTTTGTACCCTCAAAGAAAATTTGGTCATGGTTCATAATTGCATGAAGCAACAAAAAGATCAAGGTAATTCAAAACAACGATTTTTTGAAGGGAACCAAGTGTTTCTTCATCTACAACCTTATAAACAAACTTCACTGAAAGCTTCCCACTATTATAAACTTTACCCCCAAGTTCTATGGTCCTTATTCAATTATCAAGAGAGTGGGGCCAGTGGCCTACCAATTATCTCTTCCCAGTCATTCTAAGCTCCATCATGTTTTCCATATCTCATGATTAAAGAAAGTGATAGGATCTAAGTGTCAAACTCAAACTAATCTCCCTGAGTTGGAAGAATAAGGATCCAATTGGTTGCAACCACAATCAGTATTGGACCAGTGTGAGCATCATCTCCATCAAGGCACCATCAAGGAATTTTTGGTTCAATGGAAGGATACACCACCAGAAGATGCCACTTGGGAGCCGACTACCATTCTGCAACAATTTACACATCTCAAGCCTTGAGGAAAAGGCTCTTTTGGAGGGCATGTTAGGGTCCTAACCTCCCTAACCCCTCACATAGATAGAATAATATGTTTTCTATGTAATAAAGGCCAACATTAGTAAATAAGTCCTATATAATAATGTGAACAAGTCTAATGTAAGAATACTTAATGTTAGCATCATTATTTTAGGGTAAGGTTGAAAGTTTGTTTAGAATTTGCAAAGTCATGCCTTGGTCTTGAGAAGACCAAGGAATTCCTAATTGAGTTACAATGTGTGGTTTGTCTCATGAGATGGCTCAAAATCCTTGGGTCATTTTAAAAATAAAAGGTAATATGCATGTCAATAGAGAGTTAAGTCATAGGTTGAGTCATGAGTGTTGTGTCTATCTCATAATACACCATCTAGGGGTAGAAGAGTCCATCATGCTGAAATATTTGTAAAGGTCCTTGTGTCCCTAAGTTTAAAATCATGTAACAAAATGGGAAATTATGTGTCAAAGTTGAGTCATAGGTTAGGGATGAAAGTCATGTCAAAAGAGGTATCATGGTTCATCATCACACCTGATGAGGTCAGAAAAGGGACAATCATTACACTCCATGTAATTTGTAATGTTGGCAAGATTCAAACATATGCATGCTAATCAAATTTGTTGCACAAGTTACTTAAATTGGCTTGAGAGGTCTTTTCATATTTGGACAAGTACTTTCCTTTTAAAATCTGCTCCTTATCCACTATTGTATGCATATTTTCCACCTCTTGTTTGTTTGCACTACATTCACGACCTGTGCATAAGATATAGTCTCCTGAGCAAGCTTCAAATCCCTCTACTACGCAAACGACCGTCCTCGCTATGTAAACACTATGCAAATTTCCCTTGCTACGCAAACCTTTTGTGGTATCATTCGCTACACAAACCCAGTTCCTCTATTTTTACTGTGTATCCCCTCTTCGCCTTATTTGTTGTGTAAAAAAACCTTTTTTGAGCCCATCATTTATGCAAGATTATCTCCTAAATAAATTTGCCTCTCATAAAACACATATTTGTTTCACCTATTCAAGCCCAAACCCTAGCCCTCCTAAGTTTGCTGTGGAAGTTTTCCTGCTGAGTTTTAAGACATATTTGCTTTGAACAAATTTGAAATTTACCGTGCAAAGTAGACATCGCAGAGCCATGACATCATAGGAAAAGAAGAAATACAAGGGGGGAAATGTGCTGAGATATGAACCCCAAGAGTTGACTTTGGTAAACTCAGATCCTGCATACAGAGTGTCTTTTGAGTAGGCTGGGTGTATGAGATTTTGTGAAAGAATCCAAGGGTATAACGTGCAGCTAACCAAGGAGTTCGCCCATAAATTTAATGGTGTTAATAAAATCATTACAGGGGTCATCTTTCCAATATCATAAGACACCATATCGACTGCCACAAAGATCCCCATACATGGAGAGAAATAGTTTAAAGGTATGCCTCTGTAGCTTATGTTTTATATTGATTTCCTTAAGCCTCAGTATAGAAAGCAAAAGAGGGAAGGGTATTTTAGAAATGTAGGAAGTTTGGCATCTCATTAAATCCCAAAAAGTCCAATTTTGGAATGCAAGAGGGAAAATTACTTGGTCACATCATTTCAAAAGAAGGAATAAAGATAGATCCCAGAAGAGTGGAAGAAATTCTAAATATTGGCACACCCATAAGCAAAAAGGAGGTACAGTCTTTTCTTGGAAGAGTAAATTTTTTGAGAAGGTTTATCCCTAATATGGCTAAAATCATAAAGTATATTACTAACATGCTCAGAAAGGGTAATGAGATAAAGTGGACTCCTGAAGCCAGGAAATATTTTGAGGATATTAAAGTAGCATTCACCAAGGCACCATTATTGGCCAGTCCAGATTTTGCAAAAGATTTCACCTTGTTCTCTTTTGCATCAGAGCATACTATTGTTGGGGTTTTGTTGCAGAAGGATGAAAAGAATTTTGAAAGGCCCATAACTTACTACAATATGACCTTGAGAGATTCCCCTTTGAAGTATGACATAATGGAGAAACAAGTATATGCATTGGTAAAGGCCCTTAAAGAATTCAGAATTTACATTTTGCATTCTCATGTTACTACGTATGTGTCTAGCAATGTTGTAAAGGACATTTTGACTCAATCTAATTCTGAAGGAAGACGAGGAAAATGGATTGTTGTTTTGTTGGAATATGACCTAGAAATAAAGCCTACAAATTTTATCAAAGGCTAAGGGCTTTCCAAGCTTATGACACAGTCAAGTTATGATGTTTTGGGAATAAACTTTATTACAATTGTGTCAGAAAATTCAAATGAAGAAACAGTACCTCATGTATCTCATAAATTTATTGAGTCTCCATGGTATGTTGATATTGTTTATGTGCTGATAAATTTACAAGCCCCTCCTAAAGTCAGTAAAACAAAAGCTAGATTTATGAAATTGAAAGCTGCCAAATTATGTATTCTTGATGGTTCTCTGTATTGGAAAGGCCCGGGGTGGATTTTTCTTAGTTGTTTATTAGAATATGAAGTGAAGAAGGCCATTATATAATTCCATAAAGGTGACTGTGGGGGTCACCATTATCGGAAAACCACAGTGCATAAAATACTTAGAACTGGGTTTTATTGGCCTAGCATATTCTCTTATGTGTACATGGAGGTATCAAGTTGTCATGAACGCCAATTGTTTTATGGAAAAAGGAAATTGTTTCCCTTGCCTTTGAAGCCCGTTTATTTTGAAGAACCATTTAGGCAGTCGGGCCTTGATTTTATAGGGGAAATTCATCCACCATCCTCAGCTCAGCACAGATGGATATTGACAGCCACAGACTACTTCACCAAATGGATTGAAGCAATTCCAATAAGGCAAGCTATTGATGTTGTTATCAGTCAATTTTTGGAAAGCAATCATTATTGATAATGCAGTAGCATTCAAGTCCAACAGAATGGAAAAAAATTGCAGTGATTACAACATAACCCTTGGTCATTCCACAGCTTATTACCCATAGGGAAATGGGTTAGCTGAGTCATCCAACAAGAGCTTGACAAGAATTATTAAGAAGTTTTACAGGAAAACAAGAAGGCTTGGCACAAGAAACTTATTTATGCATTATGGGTTGATAGGATCACCACCAAGAGTTCTATTGCTACATCACCTTTTCATATTGTATATGGCACAGATGCAGTTTTCCCTACTTCTTTAGGACTGCCAGTGATGAAGTTGTTGCAAGAACAGGAAGTTGAACCAAATGATGCTTAAAGAAGGATAAATCAATTGATCCATGTGCAGCAAATGAGATAAAAAGTGTTCAACAACTCACAATTGCATCAGGACAAAATGAAAATGGTTTTCGACAAACATACAAAGGTGGATGATTTCAAGGTAGATGAACTGGAGTTGAAATGGGATGCAAGAAATGAAGATAAGGGTAAGCAAGGAAATTTTGACTACCTCTCCCTGAGACCATAAAAAATTGATGCCTATCATTGGAATAATGTTTATCTACTACAAGAACTAAATGGAGACATCATTGGTGGAGGGCCTGTGAATGGCAGGTTTCTCAAGCACTACCTTACTTAAACTTTTCTAGTTTGTTCATTTCATTGTAAATAAACATTTGTGTATTCAGTAGTTAAAGTCAATAATCAGCAGAAATTGAAGCTCGAGGTGAAGGCCCTAATTTTATGTTGAGTATGGTCAAATTATGTCAAATAAGTCTTGTCAGATAGTTTGTTTATCACTTTAGAGTTTTGTTTTTTTTAGTCAAATAAAGCCCAATGGTCAGGGACGTGGTTTGTTGTTCTTTACTACCTCAATGGGAGGATAGCAACCCCATTGGAGACAAATGTTAACATATTTGTTTTTTGGTGTAGGGTTAAAGGTTTTTTCTGAGTTTTCATAGTCATGCCTTGGTCTTAGATAGATCAAGGCATTCCTAAATGAGTCATAGTGAGTGTGTTATGTTTTGTGAGGTGATTTAAAAGCCTTAGGCCATTGCTCAAATAAAGGGAAATATGCATGCCAAAGGAGAGTCAAGACATACGTCTGATTCAAAAGGTTTTGTGTCTATTTTATAATACACCATCATGAAAAACAAGGGATCAAATGGGTATAAGAGTCCATCATGTTGAAAGATTTGTAAAGGTCCTCGTTTTCCTAGTTTGAAATCATGTCACGAAATGGGAAATTATGTGTCAAAGTCAAGTCCTAGGTTAGGGATGAAAGTCATGTCAAAGGTATCATTGTTCATCATCAAATCTGATGAGGCCAGAAAAGGGACAATGATCACATCTCATGTCATTTGTACCGTTGGAAAACTCAAAACATGTGCGCTTTGCTCAAATTCGTTGCACAAGTTACTTGAATTGGCTTGGGAAGTCTTATCATCTATAAATCGTTGCACAAGTTACTTGAATTGGCTTGGGAAGTCTTATCATCTATAAATGAGTACTTTCCTTTTCAAATCTTCTCCTTATCCACTTGTGCATGCATCTTTGCCACCTTTTTTCCATTTGCATTCGCCCTCAACTTTTGCATAATCCATGACCTCTCGATTAAGCTTCAAAATCCTCTACTACGCAAACAGTTCCCTTGCTACGCAAATCCTGTGCAGACTCCCCTCGCTACACAAACTCTGTGTAGTATTCCTCACTACACAAAGACTGTTGATGTGATTTTTGCTACGCATTCATTGTTCTTTGTATTATTGTGAAAAAACCATTGAAGCTTGTTGTTAATGCTAGCCTATCTCCTGAATAGTTTGCCTCTTATACAACGAAAGCATGTTACACTTATTTCAAGCCAAAACCCTAGCCCTACTAAACGGTTGCGCAAGCTTTCCTGTTGAGTTTCGAAGACCCGTCTACTTTTAACAGTTTTGAAAGTTTACCTTGCAAATAAAAAATCAAAGAGCCATGACAACGCAGGAAAAGAAGAAGTACATGGGAGGAAATGTGTTGAGGTATGAGCCACAAGATTTGACTTTGGTAAACTCAGACCCTGCCTACAGAGTGTTTTTTTAACAGACTTGGTGTATGAGATTTTGTGAAAGAATCCAGGGGTATAACGTGCAGTTGACAAAGGAGT